>JADRCD010246912.1:0-47552 GCA_019843815.1 Montemys delectorum | reverse complement strand
TGTGTGTGTGTGTGTGTGTGTGTGTGTGTGTGTGTGTGTGTGTGTGTAGCATCTATCTACCCAGGGAAAGTTTTGTCACACAGCACAAGATTAAAAATACGGACATATGGCAAAGCAGACCATATTACAAGGAGGAAAGAATTCAGCAGGGTGCAGTGGCATACACCTTCTATCTTAGCACTTGAAAGGCAGTGGCAGGCAGATCCTGGGTGAGTTTGAAGCTAATCTTATCTACATAGTGAATTGCAGGTCAGCCAGAGCTTCATAGTGAGAGCCTGTCTGGGGGAAGAGAGGAGAGTGACAGACAGAGAGAGGGAAAGAGGAGAGAGAGGAGAGAGGGAGAGAGGGAGAGAGCGAGGAGGTAGGAGAGGGGGAAGGAGACACAGAGAGAGAGAATTCAAGGTCACTTGCTATTAAGAATGCCCTTGTTTTCTAGGCTACATTTGTCTTAAAAGAGAAAGATGCACAGGATGCTATAGGAGTCGTGAAAAATAAACTCAGCTCATGTTGGGAATTTAGTGAAAGTGGCTCTACTTCAGTTCTTAACAGAAATTTAAGAAAGCCAATGTGAGGGAGGTGGCAATGAATATTCAGTGCATTCACATATACTTTGAATGGGGAACATGTATCATACAAGAAGTACAGATCACACAGAAGAAGTCATAGGTTGCCTCCAAACTCATTATGCCGATGATGACCTTGAACTTCTGGTCCATCGGCCTGTACCTCTTTAATGCTGACATCACAGGCATGTAGCACCTTGGTCAGTTTTATACAATGGACTGAACCCACGTCTTCTTGAAGGCTAGGCAAATGCTCCACCAATGAATCTAAGTCCTCAGTTCCCTGGGTGAATTTTGGGACTTTGGCTTCCCAGCACACTATCATGTTTTCTTCATGTTTCTGCCTTGTCCCTTCCATTTTGCTAAGGCTTCTAGTTGGCTGGTAGACTTTGAGGGAACTAGGAAAATTGGTCAGTGAGCAATGGGACAGACAGTTCTTGGTATTTTTTAATTAGATAAATGTTGGGAACATTTAGGATTCTTTGCATGTTTACCATGCCTTAATGGGAATCCCGGCAGTGCACGTTGGGAGCTCTCTTCTCTGGGACTGCTCTTACAGAGAGCTTTAGGTCCCTTCTTTGTTTCTTTGTTTGTTTGTTTGTTTTTTGGGGGGTGGTAACTTTGGTCCCCTGCCTGCACTTTATTTTGTGGGTTTGGCTTTTGTTTTTCAATATTGAATTCACCATACTAAATCCACTATTTTACTTTTTATCCTACCTAATTTTTATCCCATCAAATACTGCTACCATAATTTTAATTGACTACTGCATCCATTCCTACTATTGGGGTACCATAAGCACCTCAAATGTGAAATTTGCTGAATAGAACTTACAATTTTCCTCGAGACCTGCTCCCTAGCTTCTCCCTTTCTGTCAGATGGCAGGGAAATGGCTCACGAAGCTCCTCAAGTCAAATGCCCCTCCTTAGTTCCAAACTGATGGAGATCTGACTGCTCCAAACTGATTGAGATCTTCCTTACAATGTTCCTAGGCAATGACCATGCCCCCATAGTATTCTTTCCTTGAAATTTGGTCTCAATTTCTGTAGTAACTTTAACCCTGCTCTCCTGAAATCATGTTTTTAGAAAACAGATATAGCCATCTCTTACTTCAAATTTCCTATTGACCGTTGTTTAAGATCTCTGTAGAGCTTTCGAGATTTGTCCTAAGTGAACCTGGGTGGAACTGCTCAGTCAGAGCTTCAGTTGATTGTCACCTAATGCTTCACAATCAAGCTGCACAGTGGCTCACCACTTCTTAGATCTCACATAGTCAATTGTGGCTCTAGGTTTGTATACTTCAGTTGCCAGGGATGACTGACTTTTCTTCCTATTTCTTAACCCATCTGTCATTCAAGCCTGCTTGAAAGTACCAGTGTTTTAGATTTATTTCTTTTACAGCTCCTTTAGTTGGGATTAGCTATTATGGCTCTTACATCTTTCAACTTGTCCACGGTTCTCTTACAGTGGTGATGTTTGTAATGTGTAGATTAGTGACCATTTGGGGAGATTCTGATGGCATATATGTTATTCCCTGATATGTCCCCAGAGTCTAGCACAATGTAGATGCTTATAACTTTTACCCAAGTACCTATCTTAGCAGTGATGGTTAGCTAAATCAGAATTCTTGGGGAATACACATAATTTCCAGTAATCAAAGAGGCCAGAAGGAAGACTTGGGTCTCCTAGAGCTGGTGGTTGTGAGCTGCCTCCTATGGGTGCTAGGAACCAAATTTGGGTACCCTGGAAAGGGGCAAAAGTTCTTCATAGCTGAGCTGTGTGTCTAGCTCCAAATTAACATTTCATTAAAGGTATTTATGAGTGAATCAAGGGTTATCATCAGAAAAGGCCTCAAACTTATTTTAAATTACCTTGTGCCTGTCTGAAAAACTGAAATTATTGTTTAAGCCCCTCAGACATTACACCACTAATCCTTTTCTAATGATCTCATCCTAAGAAACAGCATCAGCGGGGGACTCTCGAGCCTCCCCTCCCTGTAACGACATAATGAGCAGATTTGGGTATTTACATAATAACTTAGTATGATTTCAGAGCGTTTTAGACAAAATATACAGCCACTTAGATTGGAGTCATCGCACCCATCTCAGCTCTCTTAGGAATTAAAGGGAGATGGAAATGGAAAAAGCAAAAATCCGGGAGTGTTTGGGTGTGTCCCACTTGGTCTCAGTTCTTAAATGCCCTGGGTTTATAGCGAGCTGTCATAATTAGGAAATTGGCTTCATAGAGAATACAAGCACTGAAGCTTTGAGCGAAAATATTAAAAAAAAAAATCGGTTGAAGCTAAAAGCAACTAACTCGGTTCTGGAGTGGTACTGAAAACAGCTAGTAATTATCATTTTTACAGGGGAGACCACTGAGCCCAATTTGACCTGATTTGCTGTGTTGCTCATTTCTGATATACAGGCTGCCTTTGTTTAGTATTTTACTTCTATGTCTCTTCTTTAAAATTCCCAAATAACCCAGGTGTTACTTTTACCTTAAGACATTTACACACATGCTTGCTATGTTCTTTGCTCCTCTTTATTCTTGGGAATCATTTTTCTTTCTTTTGCCTGCAGCCACTCTTTTGTAAGAGTGTCTGTCGGCTCTATAACTACCGCTCTCGGGCTTTTCGTATTTAAAAAATGTGTTATTCTCACCCTCTCATTTCAAAGAGAGCTCTGCTGTGCCTCCAATAGTTCGGCTCTGATTGTTGCTGTTCATGGGTCTGATGTAGGCTGGTGTCCTGTTGAGATCGCCTGTCTTGGTCTCTGTACACCTCTTCTTTGTCTTTGGTTGTTTTGCAGACTCACCTTGAAGTGTCTCCATGAGTGCTGCTGTTTATGGCCTCCGTGAGTCACAAGACAACTGCCATAAGTCAGCTCTGGGAAAGACTGACTACTTTCCTTTTGTTGTAATTACCCCAATCTGCCACTTGGAACTCTATTATCAGATTCCTTTGAGATCTTCATTGAGGTCTGTACCTCATTTTTCTATTTTGCATGTTTGAGAGCAGTTCAGCCCTAATCCTTTTAAAATATAGACCTAATTACATATTCTGAGATCCAAGGACAAGGTAACCTACTCCAATCTTTTTCTCAGGTACGTTATATTTTATGTTTTTTAAAGTTCAAGTGTTAAGAGTATGTCCCCACTGTCCTACTCTGCCGGCACTGCCCACAACCAGTGTGCAGGGTGCGTACACCCTGTGAACAGGATGAAATGCTTTGAACAAGGCAAAATGATTGTCTATTTTGAAATTACCCACATTACCTGGTATGTGCTGGCATCTTCCCAGACTTACTGTCAAAAATCCATCAAGTTGCCTTCCGGACCAGGCACACAGGAACTCCACCAGCCCAGTGGATCTGGTTCCTTCCAGTCTCTCTTGGATGGTGTCCTGAGCAGACCTTGGGCGCAAGCTCCACAGCCAGTCCCACAACACCCAGAGGAAGCTTCACTCCCAGGCGCTCTGACATGCCCAGGATCAGAGGTGAGGACCCAACATCTATCCCAATATTAGGAGTAACTGGGACCAGTGGGACCAGGCACACAGGAACTCCACCACCAGCCCAGTGGCTCTGGTTCCTTCCTGTCTCTCTGGGCTGGTGTCCTGAGCAGACCTTGGGCACAAACTCTGCAGCCAGTCCCACAACACCCAGAGGAAGCTCCACTCCCAGGTTATCTAACAAACCCAGGATCCCAGGATCCCAGAATCACAGGATCACAGAGACAGCTTGACTCTGAGGAGTTCTGACACAATCAGGATCACAAGAAGGACAGGCTCCAGTCAGATTTTGCAAGGGCAGGTAGCACTAGAGATAACCAGATGGTGGGGGGTAAGTGTAAGAAAACAAACAACAAACAACACAAACTAAGGTTACTTGGCATCATCAGAACCCAATTCTCCCACCATAGCAAGTCCTGGACACACCATTACACCAGAAAAGCAAGATTCAGATATAAAATCACTTCTCATGGTGATGATATAGGACTTTAGGAAAGACATAAATAGCACCCTCAAAGAAACACAAGAGAACACAGGTAAACAGCTAGAAGCCTTTCAAGAGGAAACACAAAAATCCCTTAAAGAACTACAGGAAAACACAATCAAACAGATGAAGGAAATGAGCAAAACCATCTAGAATCTAAAAATGGAAATAGAAACAATAACAAAATCAGAAAGAGAGACAACCCTGGAAATACAAAACCTAGGAAAGAAATCAGGAGTCATAGATGCAAGCATCACCAACAGAATACAAGAGATAGAAGAGAGAATCTCGGGGCAGAAGGCACCATAGAAAACATTGACACAACAGTCAAAGAAAATGCAAAAAGCAAAAAGCTTTTAACCCAAAACATCCATGAAATCCAGGATGCAATGAGAAGACCAAACCTAAGGATAATAGATATAGAAGAGAGTGAAGATTCCCAATGTAATGAGCCAGTAAATATCTTCAACAAAATTATAGAAGAAAACTTCCCTAGCCTAAAGAAAGAGACGCCCATGAACATACAAGAAGCCTATAGAACTCCAAATAGACTAGACCAGAAAAGAAATTCCTCCCGACACATAATAATAAAAACACCAACTGCACTAAACAAAGAAAGAATTTTAAAAGCAGTAAGGGAAAAAAGTCAAGTAACATATAAAGGCAGGCCTATCAGAATTACACCAGACTTCTCACCAGAGACTATGAAAGTTAGAAGATCCTAGGCTGATGTCATACAGACCCTACAAGAACACAAATGCCAGCCCAGGCTACTATACCCAGCAAAACTCTCAATTACCATAGATGGAGAAAACAAGGTATTCCATGACAAAGCAAAATTTACACAATATCTTTCCACAAATCCAGCCCTACAAAGGAAAATAGGTGGAAAATACCAACATAAGGAGCAAAACTACATCCCAGAAGAAGCAAGAAAGTGATCTTTCAACAAATCCACACAAACCTAATTCCACCTCTTACAACAAAAACAACAGGAAGTGACAATTACCTTTTCTTAATATTAAAATTAATATTACCAACATATCCTAATCGTTTGAAATCCAATAATATGAGGAATTAGAAATTTGTTGATTGTCATCCAATGGTCTCTCTAATTTGGTAATTGGAGAAATAGGTCCAACATTGTACAATCTATATACACTTTCAGCTTGTTTGTGATAGTGTCTTGCTGTGTACAACATAAGGGTCTTGAAATCTTTCTTCTCCTATCTCAGCCTCTCTATTAGTAGTATTATTTATTTCATGTTTTTACACTTATACTATGGTTATCAGAACAGCTTATATATTTCAAAAGTATTTATATACCCAAAAGAAACATAGATCATTAACTAGGGAGGTGGCTGGTAAGAGAACAACAAAGAGTGAGACTGAATGCTTTGCTTGACGTTTGTAACTCTTATATCAAGTTTGAAGAAGAGGACTTTATAAGTTACTCTTTCTCTGAGATGAATGCTTTTCCAAATTATCACAGCTAATGAACCAAATTCTTACCCTCACTTAATGTCTGTGCCACCTTCCAAGCAGAACCATTATTCATTGAAACAGTTGGTGAATGACTTTATGGATAAACCATCTTAACACATATACCATTTCTTAAATGAATGTAACCTGTTCTCTGTGGGCTGAGAATAAAGTCACTCACTCAAGTCAAATAGCTTTGACCATAACAGGAAGTCTGTATCCAAAAATCGTGCCTACAATTCATTTCTCAGTGCAGCAGAACTGTCAACTCTCAGCTTAGCTACGATGGAAGTAAAATCCTTTGGTGATGTGAGGGTCAGTAAAGTACAGCCTTATTACAATGAAATCCAATGTTTAAAAATTGTTCTTATTTTGGGCTTGTACCACAGTAAGAGCCAAGATTTTAAACTCTACTAAATACAAAACAAACAAAGAGACTTTATGTATTTATGTTCATTTAAGAGATT
The DNA here is from genome assembly GCA_019843815.1 of Montemys delectorum. Lineage (NCBI taxonomy): Eukaryota > Metazoa > Chordata > Mammalia > Rodentia > Muridae > Montemys > Montemys delectorum. Next base: position 41,050 of record JADRCD010246912.1, on the reverse strand, counting down.
ACTAGTAGTGATATATTATTTTGAAATATACAGTTAATACATTTGGAGTTATTTAAAATTTATATTGAGAAAAATGTATTTTCAGTATTGCTATAGACGAGCATCTACATAAGACTGTTAAATTGTTTGTTGTTTTATATCAAACAACTTTTATAATACTTATTTTTATTGTTATAATATCTTATAAATTTTAGGGAATATGACAAAAAAAGATATTGTAGGTATTGAAGAGGGGTTTCTGGGAGGAGTTGGGGTACAAAAGGAAAACAAGAATGTGATTTAATTCTATTTACTTAAAATATGTTTTTTTTTTTAACATACGAAGCTGTTTAATAAGGTTGTAAGTAATTTAGAACATCAGTTTGTGAGGATGCATCCCGTTCGTCAGGGAGAACTGAGATCGCAGGTAGCCCTGGAGCTGGGGAACAGCTTTAATCTTTGGCAAAATCTGCGAGTCCACAGTTTTCTGATCAGCCTTTCCCTGCTCTGTAATCTCGTATTTCTCCTTCTCTGTGTCGAAGATCTGACCCTCCTGATGCCCGGGCTTGTGCAGCTGCTGCTTCTTGAAGTAAGCGTCAGTTAGGTGTTTGGGGATTTTAACCTCACTGATATCAACTTTCGTAGAAGTGGCGATGACAAACTTCTGGTATGTTTTGCGCAGAGGAACTCTGTTGATGGCAAGAGGTCCAGTCACAAGTAGCAAGCCATTGCCCAGCTGCTTAAGGAAAACCACTCTCTTGCCCCTGTGGCACCCAGTGAGGATGATCAAGACAGTCCCGGGAGTGATGCTGGAGCACAGCCTTCTCACGTGCTGGCTGAAGGGCTTTTTGCCGTGGCTCAGCAACTTCCGAGAGGCACATCTTCAGAAGGATAATACCTAGGCATTTTTCGAAGCTTCACCACCCGGGTGCCACCATCCTTGTCCCCACCAACTGTTTTTGTGACAGTAGCAAGGACCTTCTCCTTTTTCTTCTTTTCAACCTTGGTCTTGGCAGCTGAGTATTTCCTTTTGTACAAGGCCTTTCTGGAATACATAGCAGATAGGGAGTACCAATCCCTTTAACCAGGACAGGATTTCGGCTGCAACGGGGCTTCCCCTTCCTGGGCTTTTTACCCTTAGGGTTACCCTTTTTGGCTGCACCAGTGGCCCCGGGGACCAGAGGCAGCAACAGTACCACCAACCTTCTTGACCACAGGTTTGTTCTCCTTTGTATCGGGCTTCTCCTTTTCACCTGCCATCTTGCAAGACGGGAAAGAGAACTAAGGCAGCTGCTTCCGGTCCATAAGCAATCTAAAATATGTTTTTAAATGTTAGCAAATTCAGATAAATTGAAATCATGTAACTTTTCTCTTCATAATGCAATAAAAGTTAAAAAAAAGATCCACCAAGTTCTTGGAATTCTTTGGAAGAAAATATTTAGTGTTAAGTCTTCTCCTCAAAGCTTGAAGAACCCCGAGCTAGCCTTTCCTTCTTAAAGATCTGTCCTTTTACAATATGATAAAGCTCTCAGGATAGAAAACAAGCTCACCAACCCGGGTCTTCAGTAGAACACCGGAGAATACCTTGTATAGGTCTCTGTCTATACCGTGTGTCCATGTGTATACACACATTGGTGTAGAGGGAGAGCTGCAGACAGAGTGTGTGTGTGTATGACTGCGTGTCTGTGTGCACACGCATCAGTGTAGGGGGAGGAGAGCCAAGGGCAGCCTGAGATGTGGAGCACTGACTGCTGCTTCAGTGGACAGAAGAGCAGGGATTGCCCACTGCCTTGTAGAGATAAAGCCTGCCCGGGGTCATCTCGAGCAGAACAGGCAGTGATTGGTTCAGGAAATGCAGGATAATATCTAATCTCCAATCTACTCACTTGCGTTCCTGTGGGGGGTCCCCATTATGTGTGGGCTAATGATCTGGAGGAGGGCATTGCTAATCCGCTAATGGCTTTAAATTGCATTAACTTTGAGGGCTTAGGTCATCAACATGGGATGAAAAAGAGTGTATGCACATTGTATGAAATACCCATGGCAGCTGAGACATATTACTACAGTGTAGGGCCTAATGCAGTCTGACAGGGGGGCTGCTAGGCTAATTACAAGGGGCAGCCTGCATCTTTTTTTCTTGTCCCTTTTGGCATCCACAGAACTCTGCTGGTTTTGCCCAAAGTTAGCTGTTTGTAGAGAATGGGAGGGGCAATCAGCAGGACAGTGTTAAACCCTCCCAATGAAGCTCCCTCTTGACTATCTGAAGCTGGGAAAGCTCCACTCATTTGAAAGACCCCTATCATTACATCGGGATGCCCCAATTACCCAAGGTCCCGTTCCCACCTCAGCCTGTTCAGTCTTGCTCCCATCTGTAGCCCCCCTTCTACTAAGTAAGGTGACATATTTACGGGATTAAGGGATTAGGAGTAGTTCTCAAATTGTGGGTCCAGACTCTCTAGGGGGGGGGTTGCATATCAGATAGCCTGCATATCATATATTTATATTACCATTACACAGCAGTAGCAGAATTATGCTTATGAAGTAGCAACAAAGTAATTTTATGATTGGGAGTCACCACAACCTGAGGAACTGTAGTAAAAGATCAGTGTCAGGAAGCTTGAGGAAGCTTAGGGTGAGAACAAATTTTCAGGGACGCCATTATTTGACTTGCTAGTCACATCCAGAGGTTAGAAATCAGGGCCAAGTAAAACTCAGTCTCCAAATGAAGTAAATGTATCAGGGAACTGCCAGGGTTTGGTAGGCCAAGAACTGGTAGGGACTAACATGTATTGAATATGAAGCAGAGATTCTGTGGATCAGAAGCTTATGGTATAAGTGCCCTTCGGGGCTCTGTCCAGAGGACCTATGCCAGACCATTTGTTCACAAGCCTATGAATATTATACTTTCAGTTCAAAATCATAAGTCAGACTAATGTGTTTTAAATAATGAATAATTTCTTTGGGTAATGAGGTGTGGTAGGATTTTCCCTGTCCAAATAGTTTAAATATTAGTGCAGCAAGAGGCCTGTGATTGGACAGGGAAAGAGGAGGCAGAGCTAAGAGTTGCAGAGACAAAATGGAGGAGAGAGAGAGAGAGAGAGAGAGAGAACAAGATGGGTAGGATGATTCAGAACCAGCGTGGCTTTGAATAGCCACAGGTAAATATGTTATTATATAGGGATAAAATAATTGGGGTAACTTGTCTAATCTAGGTGGGCAGCTTGTATCATTATCAACTGGCACAGAAATTATTGTGTGGACATCTTGTGAATTGAGAATATATATAAATATGACTGGTTAATTATAAGCTTTAAGAGTTTTGTTTCTACTGGGTTGCTGGGTGTTGTGGTGGCTGACCAAAGGGTAGACAGTCGTTGGGTGGGGCTGGCGTGGCATCAGTACACCAAGGGAACTCGGGAACTCCAGCCCAAAGAGATCACTGAGTTGAGATCACCTGGCTGGAGCCGTGTGGCCCAATTGTGCCCCACATAGTTCGAGAAGCTCGGGAACTCGCCGGTTGTTTTTAATATTTCCAGAAACAATGGGGTGTCTAGGAAGGAGGTATTTAAAGAGGTGAGTGCATAGCCTCATGGTTAAGAGGGAACCAGGGGATCCCTAGGAATGATAAACGAGTCATGTATGTGAAAATGTCTTAAGCACACTCAAGGGGTCTGATGAGGAACAATGGAATTAAAGAAGTGCAAATCTACTTTGATCAGATACAAAAGTAAAACTGTTCAGGCTGGGACTGTGGAAGTGGAAGAATATGCCCTTAAAAGAGACCCTAGTTCTAAACACCAGAACCTGTAATCATATGACCTTGGATTTTGGTAAAATGTAGTGGAATAGGTTCAATGCCATGAAGAGTGTTGGAAAGTGCTGGGAAAGATTTTGAGTCGTGGGTAGAGAAACTGCCCCACCTCCCATTTGCCTGCATGAGTTGAAAGAGGGGGGTGGGAGTGTGGAGAGCACAGGCAACAGCAATACAAGACATACTGCATCATTGAACACCTAGGACCAGGAGTGGAGGGATGCAAGTGACCTCTAAGGAGCTGGAAATGCTGAAAAGTGGAGAGTCCCCAGGAGCCTCCAGACAGAACCAAGTCTTGTCACATTTGGATTTTTTTCACTCAAGGGACTCAGCTGTGGACTTCTGATTCATTGAATGCAACATAATAGCATTGGGTTTGAGACAGGTTTTTACCCTGTCACCCTGACTTGCCTGGAACCTGCTGTGTAGATTAGGCTGTCCTCAGACGCATAGAGACTGGATTGCTTCTCCCCCCCCCCCCACCCCCTCCCCCCCAACCAAGTGCTTGGATTAAAGGTGGGTACCATCAGACCTGGAAAATTTGTATGGTTTTAAGATGATAGATTTGTGGTCACCTGTTGTGGTAACAGTAGGCACAAGTGAAGGACCTGTGTGTTTTTGTGAGTTTGTGTCTTGTGATGGAGTCCAGTGCTGAATGGCTGTTCTCTTGAATTACAACTTAAAGAACAAAAGAATAAATGAACTGTAGACTCTCGGACAATTGTCCCACCCTACAAGACTCGGGCTGATGATGCTCCTTTGCTGTGGTAACGGTACTTCCCTCTTTTATAAACGTCTTTTGATTCGGACTCAGACATCCACAGAACACGCAAACACATTCTCCCTAAACACACATGTATATACAGGCACATAACAATTTGCTGACTTCTTAGATTAAGCCTGGGTTGAGGAAACAAAATGCTTTCCAATTGGGGCCCACCGTAGCCTGGAGGGACGGCCTGGAGGTAGCTAATGTCAGCGTTCAGACTGTGAAGCGCTCTGAATCAGATGACCTTAGACTCTTGGGTCACAGCCTAATTAAGCCTTTCTCTGCCTGTACGGAATGTTCTGGTTTGTAGCGGTGGTTGTGTAACTGTTTAAACTGTACACCTTTGCTCCGGGGAGCTAGCTCGTACCGTCCTCTCCCTTCTTCTGTTGTTTTTCTGTGAAGCATGCAGTAGGATAGCTGTGCCCCTTTCAATGAATAGGAATAGCACACACTCAGTTCTGTCGTGAGACTTCTGGGTTTGTGACTATCAGAGGGGTGAATTTCGGAGGCAGGCAGGAGGTAGAAACGCCTAGTGTTACTTACCACTCAGGGAAGCAAAAGGTCTTTCCTCTTCCATACTGTCCAGTGAGCTTGCAACGGGAACCTCGAGGAGCTGAAATTGAAAAGGGACAGTGGGAAGGTAACTGGAGGCCAACAGGAGAACTCTGGACTACTGAGTTTTATCCTCAGAGCTACTGTGACAAGGGGAGGCGCTGGCTATACTTTACGTTATTTTATTAGGTGATCCTTTGTCATGAACTGGGCGAAACGGTGAGCCCACACAGCTTGGCTGGGATCCTCTGTAGGGCAGGAGAGACAAGAACGCCCCATTGCTTCAGCATTGGTTTGGATTAAGGTTTTGTTTGTTTGCTATAACCTCCCAGTTTTCCAATGATATCACAACTTTGCTCGTCTCAGATGGTCTAACCTACAGTTTGCCAAAGCTGATGGGGTCTCAAAAAGAGAATGATGCTTTCATCTGGGGCAAGTTGCTCAGTTTGTCTGCGATGAGTTTAATAGTGCCATGTTCAAGACTTTTTTCTTTTCTTTTTTTTTTTTTTTTTGGTGGGGGCTTAGCAAATCATGCACGCAAAGTACACAGGATATTGCTAACCCGAGAGTGCATCCTCCACACACAGCTAGCTACTCTTGCTATTGGCATACTCATGAAGTAAGATTCTGTCAGTAATGAGGCTAAATGCTCTGGGACAAAGATGACCAGACAAGGACCTGACTGGCGCCCTGCTGCAGTTTCTCGGGAGGAAAGATGCAGGAATAACTAAGAATAAAGCTAAGACTCTCTGGGGCTATGGCTCCATGACGGAGCAGCTGTCGATCAAGCACAAGGCTCTATTTCCAACTCTACTACCACAAAAGAAACCAAAATGAAAAGCATGGATGCTGCGCAGACTCTGAACAGGGTAGAGCATGCTGCCCACTGGACCTGGGAAGCTTCGGCTTATGAAGGACTTTTCTCTCTTTCAGCCTCAGAGTGAAGAGATGAAGGGTGTGTAGGTGTTCAGGAGACAGATGGGTGGGAAGGATATTTCAGACATAAGGGTATCCCCTTCTTTCCTGCTTGGTTGCACATCTCACAGAGGGGACAGAGCACAAAGCCTGGCACACAGATGCGGAGTATCTGACACCCATAAGCAGACTGTTGACATACCTTAGCTGTGACCTCAATTTGGTTCCTTGAAAGTAGACAAACAGAGGCTTGGCCCTGCTTAACAGAGAAGAGAGTAGCTATCAAAAATACCTCAGCTGGGTGGTGGTGGTGGTGGCACACGCCTTTAATCCCAGCTCTCCAGAGGCAGAGGCAGGCGGATTTCAAAGGTCAAGGCCAGTCTGATCTACAGAACCAACCAACCAACCAACCAACCAACCAACCAACCAACCAACCTACCAACCAACCAACCAACCAATCAACCAATCAACCAAAATAACCCCAAACAAACAAACAAAACCAAGACCCCAAACAACCCCCACCCCCAAATACAACCCCTCAACGTCCACAATCACAGTGTTAGCCTCTCCTGGTCTTGACACTTCTGCTAGTCCCTGCTTTTGCTTACATCAATGCCAGAACAGGAGACGAAGAGAACCCCAAGAAAAAGGGGTTCTGTTGTAGATGTGAGAGGAATAAGCCCCATCACTTGCTCAGCTGTAGTTCTTCCACGCCTCTGACCATCCTTTTTCCTTCCTTTGTTGAAAGCTACTGATTTTAGTTGTCTGTAGGGAGCTTGTCAAACATCAGTTATGATAAAACTCTATCTCTCTATACTGTCTTCTCGACACTTAAGTCTGTTTTGTACTTAGTAGGCATAAGAAGTAGTGTCTTATATGAATAGAGGTTTGTTTTAGGATTTATTTGGGTTGCAGGTTACATGAAGGGAAAGCCCAGTCTTGACCTGCTCATTAGGGTATTCTTGGTAGTGGTCAGGAGGTGCTATCTATCTATCTATCTATCTATCTATCTATCTATCTATCTACTATCTATGGAGGTGCAAAATATATGCATTTAGTACCTTTGAGATCAGTCTCCATCTCCTTTCTTCTACTGCCTAATGAGTGGCTGGTGGTGAATAGGATTGTGCTTAGTGTGCATACTAAGCACAAATGGACGTGGTGAGTGGGTGGATAAATAGATTGATTCTTGAATAAACAAATTACTTAGATGAGTGAATGAGTAGATGGCTGGACAGACAGAGAGTTGGGTGGGCAGGTGGGTAGATGAGTGAGCATATGGTTTGGTGAATGAATGATGGGTGAATGAGTGAAGGTACACATGCATGTATTAATGAATTGGATAATTACTGATGAGCCACTTTTCTAGGGATGTTTTCATCTGTCATAATATTCCACAGCTGACTTTATCTGTGAGTATGTATGTCATACTGTAAAGCTAAACACACAGCTGCAGGTGTGTCTTCCTCACTTCTTGATGCAATGAGAAAATGCTTAGGAGGAGAGGGGGCTAGGTGAGGGGTATATCCTTTCCCTTCCCGGTGTGTAATGAGATTCCTTGAAACCATCCCGTTTAGCCGATCATGTTTAATCCTCACAGCAATTTTACGAAACAAGTGTTCTTATTACCACCAAATTGCAAGTACTTAATGAAGCGGAATAGTTAGCTGAGGAGATAGATTGTAGAGTGAGGACTGGAACCTGGCTAGGTTGTACTCATTTAGAAGCCTCGACCCTTTCCTAATATGGAGAGCAGAGAAATCTTAGTGTCTAGTTGACCAAGAGTCCTCAGAAATATGAGTGGTTTTGTTTGAACCCAGTGAAGCCACTAATTTCTTGCCTTGGCAAATCGCTTCATTTGCCTTCTCGGTTTACTCTATATTTTAATGGAGTTAATAGAGTCCTAGTAGGAGTGCTGTGAAAAATCAATGCCTATAATAGAAAGCTTTGAGATAAAGAGCTTAGGGGATGGTTGAGCATGCTGCCGAGCAGGAGTGAGGAACTCATCCTCTCGTTCTGTGTGAGCTGGTTTGTTATGCACGGTGTCTGTACAAGATTCATTCGTTATCATGAGAGACCCATAACTGGGCAAAGCTCTGAGGACAAGTGACTGTTGAGTGCTCAGCCCTCTCCTTCCATGGCTTAGGGAACAGCACAGAAAAAGTGGCAATAAGAAAGAGCTGAAGGTTGGGACAAGTGCTGTGAAGTGCTGCCCTCTGGACATGGCTCAGCTGTCGTGTTCATGAGCTCAATTACCTGTGGCTATCTGCATAAGACTTGCACAACATTGAGCCCATCAGCATTCCCTCCTCTATTGGGGGGGGGGACTCATGAGGCCTCCCTCCCCCCATAAGGAGCTATTGGTACTTAATGGAGTACTTTTCTTCAGCATTGTATTCTATGTTAAGTTGCCCGTATTCCATTAAATCACCCTCCATCACCCAAGGCCATGGGATGAACCCTGAACTCAGAGGTCTTCTTTCTCTTACACACAAAAGACATGAGGGGCTGAAGAAATGACTCAGTGGTTAAGAGCATGCACTTCTCTAGGAGAGGACCCAAGATCAGTCCCAGACCTATGTTCGGTTGTTCAAAACCACCTCAAACTCCAGTTGTAGGCTTCTGACACTTGACCCCCGAGAGCATCCTCAGTCTGTCTTACACACACACTTAAAAATTAAAAAAAAAAAATGAATCTTTAAAGACACGAAAATAGGAGGAAAATTTGTGAAGAAGAGTTCAGCAGGAATAGGAAGAGGTCTAAGAAAGGATAATGAGACGGTAGTGAATATGACCAAAATATGTTATACACATGCATGAATTTGCCAGAGAATAAATACACAGACTTTGCAAATTAAACCAATTTCCAATGATGAGTTCAGAGAGGAAGTGGAACTTGGTAAACAATTTCTAGATGTAATTTTCACAATGCTTGTTTTAAATGGAGTTTTTAACTCTATATTATTGTAAAAGAAAAACCACTGTTATAAATTGCTAATGGTGGTATTTAAATTCTGCTGGGAAGTCAGAAAAAAAAAAAGCACATCATAGCCATCACTTCTACTTTGAGTTGACACACTTGACATGGCGTGATTTTCTGTAGTAAACTACATGAAGCCACAGGATATGTGGAAAGAACACCTCTCTATGCTTATGGGTCTTTTCTTCCCAGATGGGGTATCTTGGTATAATTTTTTTAAAAAATTAATTTTACTTGATACATATACATTTATGTTGTTTTTCTCTTCTGTCTCTGCCATGTGCTACCATAGATTCATATATCACCTTTCATCCATTCTTTGATTTGTCAACTATTTTCAGAGCGTTAGTTCTGTGCCAGGTACTGTTCAGGCAAAATGGAGACGACCTTAAGTCTTAGAGAAACTCACAGTGAAGATGAAACCACATGGCTACATGACTTGATCATGAAAAAAAAAAAAAAAGGTAAGAAACATGAGGGAACATGGTAGGATTGGGCGACAAGCCAGGAGATTGTCTAAGAAATCTGCCTTGGGAATGGATTTCAAATGAAATCTGAACACCAAGCAGGAGTAATACGGCTGGGATCTGTGGTATGTGGGACACCAAAGTGAGTGGGGCAAAGGGCAAAGCCTGACCCTAGTGCTCCTGCTCTGGCAGCCAGGGACATGGACAAGCACTCTTGCCAGTCTGACCCCAGGTGCTCCTGTTCTGGTGTCCAGGGGCATGAACAAATATACTTGCCAGCTACGGGAGCGTCAGGTGCTGCAGTCAGAGGTGCACTGAGTAGAGTAAGTGTACTGGTTGGTTGTGTGTCAACTTGACACAAGCTGGAGTTATGGTAGAGAAGGATCTTTGTTTGAGGAAATGCCTCCATGTGATCTAGCTATAAGCCATTTTCTCAATTAGTGATCAAGGTGGGAGGGCTCATTGTGGGTGGTGCCATTCCCTGGCTGGTAGTCCTGGATTCTATAAGAGAGCAGGCTGAGCAAGGCAGAGGAAGCAAGCCAGTAAGGAACATCCTTCCATGGCCTCTCCATCAGCTCCTGCTTCCTGATCTGCTTGAGCTTGAGTTCCAGTTCTGACTTCCTTTAGTGATGAACAGCAATGTGGAAGTGTAAGCTGAATAAACCCTTTCCTCCCCAATTTGCTTCTTGATCATGATATTTGTGCTGGAATAGAAACCCTGACTAAGACAGTAAGCCTGTGGAACTCAACCCTGGACAGGTCCTAGGGAAGCCAGACTGCCTAGAGGATAGGGTTACAGACAGAGAGCATTGGTGGGAGGTGGGGGCATGGGAAGGAAGTCTCCTGGGAATGCCAAGGATGCCAAAGAAGAGCCCAACTGACAAGCATAAGTAGCATTTCAAATCTGGAAGACAGTATGTGTCTGGTAGAAAGGGCCTTGACTGGCACATTGAGTAATCCGAATGTGAATCTCTGAAGAACTGTGGAAAGATTTTAACCAGGAAGGAGAATGATGAGGTTTACACCAGAGAGGCTCTGTACAGTAGGAGAAGGCTGAGAGTGGGCTCGATGGGAGGCCCAAAGCCACATTAGGAACTGACAAAGAAGCACTGGGGATACAGGTAGCAGAGGCAGGCAAACTTGAGAATGGCCTTGAAAGATGGGTGGCTGGTTGAGAATGGCCTTTAAAGATGGGTGGCTGGTGGCCTGAGTGGGAGGTGACAGACAGTGGTCATAGAAAGTTTCTTTACTTTGCCTGCTGCAATATTCCTCCGATAATGAGTTCCGATGGCATCTTGCCCCATCCCCAACAATGTCCTGCAGAAGTGCCCAGCATCAAAGGGTCCTGATGAATTGGTTCAGGGTTTCCAGATATCTGGCTTGGGAGCATTTCTCGTTTTATGTAACATCAGAGTGATCTTCCTCAAAGTGAAAGCTGACTTTTGGATCAATTTCAGATCTCTTGTCACTTGCCACAAGTCCTTTCTTGACCTACCACTTGGTAGAGACCACCCAGAAGGGTCTTAAGGTGGCTGTGTGTGATTTGTCTTTTACGGGAATGTCTTTTCAAATCTTTTGTTCATTTTATTCATGGGTTGTTGTTGGTTTTTTTTTTTTTTTTTTTTTTTTTAATGTTGAGGAGTTGTAGGTTTTGCCTACATACGTTCAGATAGAAGTTTCTAGTCAGATATTTGTTAAGCATACTCTTTCTAGTTTCTAGCTTAGATCACAGGAGTCTGTGAGGGCACAGGAAAAAGATCACCAAGTTTCAAGCAGGCTCTATTTGAAATGCCAGAGTATACCTCTTTGAGATTGTATTGGTTGATCCCCCTTCCACCCTTGGTCTTTCTATCTCTGTGTGTCTGTCTCTGTGTCTGTCTCTTTCTCTTTCCTCCACGTCTGGTGTATGTTTGCATGCACATGTGTAGGTGTATGGTCTCTCATGTGCAAGCACATGTGAAGGCCAGAGGTTGATACGAGTCTTCTTCAGTTGTTTCTCTACCTTATGCTTTGAGACGGGGTCCCCCACTGAGCCTGGAGATTACTATGGTGGCTGGCCAGCGAGCCTCAGGATCTGCCCGTTTCTACTCTTCAGCCCTGAGGTTACAGATGCAGGCCACCACGCCCAGCTTTTACTGGGGTGTTGGGAATCCTATACCTTTGCGGTGGTTCTTTTACCCAGTCCAAGTTTCTACATTCTCTTTAAGAGTACAATACCTTGGCTCTAAGCAAAACTTAGGCATCTGGGCTGCAGCTGTACTCTGCTGTTCACATTTTAGGTTGTGGCCAGTTACTGAAATCTGGCAATTCTATCCAATCCTGTGAAAGACATGATAGGATCTACCGGAAGCTGATTTATCTGATAATTTGCAGCAGATACGTTACTTTACCCATCCAAGTCTTCGCTTGTATTGACTCAGGCCATTGTCACATGCTTGTTGTGTTGTTTTGGACTCTGATGCGTATGTTTAATTGCTTCATGCTTTGGGGTATGCTTTATAGACAACTGTAAGCCATGCATAGACATGTGGAAGCTGTTGTTGACTCTAAGGTAGAGAAGGCGTTAAGGGCCCCCTGCAAACTATCACAAAGGTGAGTTCCAACATGAGAAACCACTCTAGGGGTTTCTCTGGAGTGGAGTGAAAGGGGGTCCTTCTCTGGAGACCTGGTTTGTTTTTAATCTAATGGATTTGCTGATTATGGCAACGAGCATATTCTCCTTAGACAGGTCTTAGGAGAAGCTTGGAGATACAGGACTGGGTAACCTTCCCCTGATTCAATGAGCTCCCTACCTAGACTTTCTCACCGATGTTTAAGTATGTCATCAATAAATACATTATGACCAAACTCAGAGTTTTATGCACAACGTGATGCATACATACTTACAGAAAACTCAGTGAAATTGTCCTAGGTTTAGATATAGTAGCAGAGATTTATATTTAGAAACACAGATTCACAAGTTATATGACTATAAGTAGTAGCTGATGCATATAGACAAAGTCCGTATAACATGGCAAGAAAAAGCAAGAGACAGAACCCGGGAGTTTGTAGCAGAAGAAGGCAGAGGTCAAACAAGGAAGACTGGAAAACTATTCCTAGAGGAGGGAAAAGAAGATTGTATGACCCTAGCAGAGAGACTCATCACTGAAGATGGGAGAGGGAAAGCAGAAACGGGGAGGCTCCCAGTGTCAGCTCTCATAGGGCTCAAGAAAGAAGATCCTGGAGCTAGGAAGATGGGCTTTGCTGGTGGCTTTAGGAAGTGAAAAATGGAGTTTTAGGACAGAATCCAAACTCCAAGGAAGAGGCTTAAAATACAGCAACAAAAAGAGGGAAACAATAAAGAATTAGCCTCGAAGAAGTAGAAAAAAAGGAAACTCACAGCAGAAGGGAAAGGTCTTGAATAGGAAGAAGAAACCCTGTTGTGCTAATGTGAGGGTAGAAAGGATGACCGGCATGGCGGGGGCTGGGCTGTGGCTCAGCACACCATCAGCCTGCCTCCAGATACAGCTACATGATGTTCCCAATCTGCCTTTCATGTACCAGCAGTAGAAACGTGAGTAGAAATGTTGTGTGCCTCTTATACATTCCGCATGCTCTGTTCTCCAGATGTTCACACCTTGGCAGGTAGGGAAGGTGGCCTTCAGGGAGACTTTGGAGGCCACATGGTAAGGATCAAGTCACCTTTAGCCTGGCTTCCTGGTTGACTATACTGAGTTTCTTTCTCCCTCTGCTTTCAGAACCACGATCTCCTTGTTCTCCCACAAAGGCTCATGATGAACATGAGGCTAGAAACAAGATTAGGAAAACACTTTGAAGATTCTAGAAGCTGCCACATATAATTGTATGGGTTACACAGAAATCTTGTGTTTCTGACCACTCCTAGAAGGCCCGCCTTCCAGTTTCCCACCTGTCTGATCTCTCCTTAATGCCTACCTGCCTAGCTTTATGCTCCTGTAAATTACAATTCCACTGTCCTCTACTTACTGTTTGCCAGTGTTATGACTGTGTTTAAAACAAAGACCCAAACAGTATGCAATATGCAAGCCTTTGGTCATGTATTTGCTTGTGTGTTGGACGTATCTTCATTCATTCACTCAGCCAAAGAGTAATTATTGATTTGTAACTCCGTTCTAGATTCTTATGAAAACAAAAAACAAAAACCATGTATAGTCTTTGTCTTCATGATCTAAAGTCTTTAATAGGAATTAAATGGTTAGGTGGACAGTATAGAACAGGTCACAGGGGGGCTTATAGAAACACTGGAGTGTGATATCTAAGCTAAATTCATGATATCTTAGAACATTCCTTAGAATATTAGAATAATCTTAGATATCTTAGAAGATTCCCGAGAGAAGAAACAGAAAGATCCTTTATCCACAGACAGCATGCCTTTCCTATGCAGGCGTCTGCAAAACGAGGCACGGATCCGTGTGTCATTTTAACCTTCTTTAACGGTTTGCTGCCATTGTTGTTAATGGAAGATTGCAGGGAGTCTTTCTTCCATACAACCCCTTGTTGAAAATGGCAATGGAAGGTTCATGAAGGTGCTGGCAAGTGCAAGAGGAGAACTTGGAAAACATATTAATGTAGATACTGACTCTGGAAAACTGACCACTGAGAAGCTCATCCACATCAAGGGCCACCCATTATCCCCAACCTGACCGGGTACTCAATCTACTGCCAGAGGCATGTCTTTCATCGTCTCTTGCCCCAGAAGAAGAGGCAGAGCCTTGAGCGTATACTCCCAGTGAGACTCCTGTGTAGGTCAGATGCTGCCTGCAACCATGACCATCTACAGATCGCATCTCAGGGTAGGGCCGGGGCTTATGCTGTTGGCGCGGAGCTGCCTTGTAGCCTGACTCCTCGGCCTTTGGCTGGGTTGTTGGGAACACAGAGCAAAGAGCTATCTGTACCCAGAGTATGAATTCAGTAGAAAGCTTTTGTATGGGTTTTTTGTTCCCAAGTCCTCGTGGCACCCTGGGCATGCTCCCAGATGTGAGATGCCTGTTGTCCAGATGTTTCTCTGGACAACTCTCAGAATTGGGTGGGCCTAGAGAATGCTCCACACAGAAACATTTGTCAGTTTGCAGTCACCGGTTGTACAGGATCTCTCCAGTGTAGTTCTGTGAACCAGGACATTTTTTTGGGAAAAACAAAATCAGCGAAGGACTTATGAAAGCCTGGGAAATCCACATGGCACGCCTTCTGAGCAACTCCAGTCCCTATTGCTATGATGACTCTTCCGGGTGGAGCACAAGGCATTGGTTGCTTTGATGGAGGTACCCCTGGCTGACAAATGCAACCCCTTCCTTGCTTTAGTGGGACCCAAGACATTAACTAGTAGTTTTTTATTTTAACTACCTGTGCTTTCTTGGAAAAATAAAAATAAAAAAATTCTCTCTGAGGGAACATGGAGTTTATTGTGACTAACTTCAAGAGATGTAAAGGATCCAGCATAGACATGATTTATCCTTTTACAAAGCTTGTTACATGGTAGAGGCACAGTACATACTGGATCCCCTCTTACTTTGCTCCCTCTCTAAATTACTGATAAGGAATCTAGGCCTCACCTCAGGACTGGCCCTTGAGTTTAATAGTGCCAACAGGGACAAGGCCCACTGTGTAACTCTGTGTCCACATGAATAAAGTTTGTGGAGACCTGTTTGCAGCACATTTATCTTCTTGTTGTAGAAATAGGCAAGGGAACCTGGCCTCTGGGTGTTAGAGGCAGCCTCTCTGTTTCTGACTTTAGCCATACCTAAGATAATGAAGGCATGTTTTCTCAACCTAGTGCTAATCAGTGTGCAGTAGGCTTGGAGTCTCCCGGGACCTGTGGCAAACTGCAGGTTCCAAAATGATAGCTTGCCTCTGATATGAAATATCTGGAGTAGACTTCCCTATTTCAGGAAATATCATGCACAAACCAAGTAGTTGATGACTATGCATGCTGACAAGGAGTAGAGAAGCCCGAGATTGTAAATTAAATGGACTACCATGTCCTCTTGCCACGGCTATGAGTGGCTGTTTGTTCAATGGTCCAGTTGCCAAGTATTAAGTGATGTTCATTTCACCACTTACTGGCTCATGGTCCTTACACTCTGCTTTGTGTCAGGAGTCATCTAGGAAAGGCTAAACGCAAGCAAGTGACTTTCCTAGTGATGGCCCGCCATTTTGTGTATGGTCTGTGAGCTCTGAGAGGCAGTCTCCCAAGAGACTTCCTCCCAGGGTTTCTTCTCGCTGCTGATATGCCTGTTGCTGTCACTATTACTTAGTTTAACGATTCCTCAACTTTAGTCCACTCTGTTGGGCAGACTTCCTGAAGACCAGCATGAAGATGAACTCTCACGAATTAAGGCTCTTTAGATGAATTAATGATTTTATAGACATTCTGATTTAATTCAAATAATTTTAGAAAGAAAGTTTTGGGAGATGGTTGCTTTGCAGAAAGATGGAATAAAATCAGAATCCAGAGTAGAACGTGCCCACTCTTCATAGAGTAGTAAGTAAGGGCTACATAGTAAAGAATACAATAAGCTTTCACAATTACACTACAAAGAGAAATAGGCTTGGGACAAATTTATGATAGAGAAAAACATTTATCAATGAGGTAATTTTCTAAGGAAGGTTTGTCTAAGAAGATATAAGAAGGCCAGAGAGAAGTTATAGAGTGTGGTATCTGGGGCTCTGCCCCATCCACCAAATGTATACATGTCTATGTCTGTTTTTCTATATAGATACATGTTACTTACATCTCTCTCTCTCTCTCTTCATATATATATATATATATATATATACATATATAATATATATATTATATATATGTATGTATGTATGTGTGTGTGTAAGTATGCATGAACACTTGTGGAGCTCACAAGACAGGTGGTTGGACCTGACCAGACTGTGTGTGGTGTGTGTGTATATGAATGAGTATGTGTCTGTGCATATGTGTATGTGTAAAAGATTTTAATTCTTTTCCTTTATTTTCTCTCTGGTTCATGAAGACTAATGAATTCTAAGCCTCTTGTCCTGCCTGTGAGAGGTCCTTAGGCATGTGCACTCGTTTGTGTGTGTGTGTGTGTGTGTGTGTGTGTGTGTGTGTGTGTGAGAGAGAGAGAGAGGGGGGGGGAAACCAGAGTTTATTAAAGCACAAATAGAATGAAACCAGTGCTTATTAAAGCACAGATAGAGATCTACAGAGAAAGAAACTAGCACTTATCAGCATAGAACAGTAAGAGTTAAGTTTCCATAGGCCATCAGCTTCTGGCCCCCAGAACAGTAAGAGAGATTAACAAGGCCATAGATCATCAGTCTTTGGCCTTCATCCAACTCTGTGTCCCACCTCAGTACTTGTGATTCCAGGAAGGGCCCCAGTAGTTCCAGGAATTAGATAAGATGCAAGAAATAGCTCTTTCCCTGAGAAATACATAGTCCAATGGGTGAAGGCAAATAAATTCAAATATATATGAACTCTGCAGTGCGGAGATAAATGGTGGAATAATACATTCTGAGTCCACTGTGAAGCAATAATCAAGGTGACTCATGGCATACTAAGAATGAAGAACATCACCTACCTTCTACTGAGTACTTACCATGTCCTATTTTTTTGTCTGAGATATATTACACAACTTTTTGTTGTTGTTGTTGTTGTTTGTTTTTTTGTTTTTGTTTTTGGTTTTTTGAGACAGAGTTTCTCTGTGTAGCCCTGGCTGTCCTGGAACTCACTCTGTAGACCAGGCTGACCTCGAACTCAGAAATCCGCCTGTCTCTGCCTCCCAAGTGCTGGGATTAAAAGTGGGCGCCACCACCGCCCGGTGGACAACTTTATCATAACATACTCTGAGACAAGGGCTGGGACTTTGGTTGTTGAATTTTGTGTAAAGCTGTCCAGTTAATAACTAGAAGAACTGAAATATCATGCCTATGGCCATGCTAACAGCTATACTGTGCTGTCTTCCTGGAAAGAAAATCTATCACTCACTGAACTTCGTCTACATGTGGAGCTCACTCAGTTGAATACTCTTGACAGTTCCAAGACAATCAGAATACAAGAAGGAGGATCTGTGAGTACTCACTGGCCACACACACCTGTCTGGATCCCACCACTCCATCAATTAACCAGAGCCTGAATAGTGAGCAGGTCTAGGCTGACACATTGGCTCAGGCCACTTTCTCACTGCCTGCCAGGACTTGCCTCCTCTAGCCATAGCTCCCTAGTCAGTTTATTCAGTGTTCCTCATGGCAGAGAACAGTCCTGAGTGTCATCATCTGCCTCCATCAATAGCTAATGTCGCCAACGTGGCCATTGTGTCCATTCGGCAGTATGACTAATGGTTGCAGTATACATTTCCACAATATTCCATTGTGGAATACAAACAAGGTCCTTCTGAAAGGGTAAGGTGGGTGCTTAGAGAAAGCAGCTGGCTGTTAGAACAGGAACCGGGGCTCCTCAGCACCTCACGTTCCCTATACCAGTCCTCTGAGTCACCCAGTACACACCCTTCTTCACTTCGTCTCCTAAAAAACAGTTGCACTTTGTGCCACAAGAACCATGTCTGCTCTAGCATTCGCCATACTTAATGGTGGTCTGGAACACCTCGATATGAAGAAGAATTAAATATGACAGAGCCATAATTAGACAGTTTCTGTGTTATAAATTACTTTTTGTTGTCAATTGCAGATTTCCTTTTCCTTCCTTCCTTTCTTTTTCTTTAATCTGTTTGTTTTATTTGGTCTACCAAAACCAGGAAGCCGAATGTATAAATGCCCTTCCTGTGAATCAAGTTAAGAAAAACCCCTTTCTTCTGATCTTAAATCGCTACTCAGGGCCACTTGTTCCAAGTTCCTATGACATCACCACGTAGGGACAAATGGGAGAAGAGGGGTTCTTCTTAATGGTTACAGAGCTGAGCCTCCCAGGGCCCTAAAAGGTCGTGGACATGATAAACCGCAGTGGCATCGTGCGAACTTCACTCAAGGGCATTGTAACTCAGAGGGCAGGAGGTGCTGACCTTCAGGTGATGCCCTGCCTTCTTTAGTGCTTGTCACGCTGGAGTGGCAGCCCTAGGCCTGCTGGGGACTGAGTGAGAAAGGGGTTTCTAGGAGTGGGATCAAGGATGGGTCTCTTGTAACACCTTGTGCCGAGTCAGAAGCACATGGACAATCGTTCCGTACATTGCTCAGTCTCTCTAATCCACCTGACTCACAGGTTAGTAACTTAGTAATTGATGAGGCGATCTTTGTTTTTTTTTTTTTGTTTTTTTTTTTTTTTTATCAGCTAGTCACAGGTGTGGAGGAAAGGGACTGATGGCAGTTCAAATTGTTTCATGACATCACTAGGATATAAAGATGCCTCTCTGACTCGTCAGGAGGCAGCCGCTGACCAGCCAAGAGTCATTCTGCACCCACCTGTTAGAGACAGGCTGGTGTCACTTCTGGAGCCTCCGTTTACCTAGTTCCCCACAGGGAAGAGGGAGGATGAGTGAGGTTGTATGTGTAAAAATGTTTGACAACCTGGGGAGAAACCTCCAGGTGGAGGAGGTATTCTACCAGGATCCCATCCCCCCCCCCCGCCCCCAAACAGTCTTACTGCCCCTCCTCATGGACACTGAAAACTCCCTGCCGGAAAGCTGTGCTCAAACCTGCCTAGTGGCCTGCTCAGTCATAGTCTTCTACTGTCCACCGGGAAGCCATGTTTATTCCAGGGTGAATGGTTCTTTGGGGGGTGTTACTGTTTTTCTTGTGCACATGTTAGACTCTCCCTCTGCAGTGCTCCAGCTTCAGCACCAGATCTCCTCACCATTGCTCACGCTCCCTCTCTGAGCCATTTCCTTTGAGTGACTCATGAAGACCACCAGTTCTGCTCCACTGGTGTGCTGGCAGTACCTGGTTGTGTTCATCTCTTCATCCTTCCATCCAAATTCTATTTGAGGGCCTCCTGTATGCCACGAACTATGAAATGAGTTGGAGACCCAGGAAGAAAATCTATACTCTACATCCTTCAGCTGCATATCAATCTATGTCTCAAATGCACACGAACAATTGGTAAATATGATTCAAAGGAATTATCTCACACCGGAGGGAATTCTGCCTGCCTGGACAGTGTGCTTAGCTTACCACCAGATCTAGGTGTAGTGCTTAGCCCAGATCTCCCTTCCTGTAAGTCTCTGTCAGTTATCTGGGTTCCTCTATTCTCAGAGCCATGGCCCCCTTGCCTATGTGGAGATGGCAGCCTTCTCCTCTTCCTCTTGTTCTTCTGAGGCTGAGAGTGGGTGCTTGCATCATTAAGATCTGACCTATTCTTGCGCCGTCACTTCCCTCTGGATTTTTCCACTCTCTCCATGTTTTTATTGAGGTAGGAAGACCAGGATCCAAAATCATATTCTGCGCTTAGCTCGAGAGAGAAGTCATAAAGACAAATAATTGAGGAGTAATAAATATAATGAATATAAAAGAAGCCCTCCCCCAATCTCATCTAGAGAGAACTCCAATGGGTTGGAATTTGCCTGTGAGTTGAAAGGATGTATTCAATCCTAGGTTACTCAGAATCTTTTACAGGTAGGTTTAAGTAGTTAAGTATGCAGAACAGACTTCTCCACTAGACATATTGATTGAGCATTTGAATCGTCATTCATCAAGGACAAGAACCATCCTTCTTTAGCCTTGGTACAGTTGTCAGCAAGCCAAGTGCTTATTGTAGCCAAGTTCTGTGTGTTTCTGGTTTCATGTGTCTAGAGAAACAACTATCACACTGGAAGTTCCCAGTCCCCCCAGGTCTGGCTCAGTGTCCTAGAACCCCCAAAGTCATGGGCCACTTCCATTTTCTGACTAGGGTAGAAGGAACAGCTCCACTAAAGGACAGTTCAGCAGGATATACCTGAAGCCATGTCTGGAAATCCAGCCTACAGCCTACTTTCCTGTTTTCTGAGCACTGGTTTTCCTGTTTAAAATAGTCACAATGGCCTCTATTTCCTGCTGCCAAACCCTGATAGAAAATGGTAGCATATGAACGGTGATTTATCTTTTACCTTAATTTCAAAATATGTCCTGGGATTGCTGCAATTACATCTAGTCTGGAGAATGCAACATGAGAACTTGAGTTCCAGTTCTGTACCCGATGGGTACCTGTGCACGTGACTTCCAAAAGATTTTGTTAATCACTTGAGAATTTCACACAAGTTACTTTGATCATAATGATCGCTCCTGCCTCTTCAGGAGCATACAATCTTAAACAGCATTTCAACTTCCAAAGTCCTTTCCCCCTAGCTGCCAAATGAGGCACACACTGCTTGCTTCACCCACCCATCCTTAAATGCAGAGAGCGTATGTAGCTTGGAGCAATGCAGCGTGACTGTTCCCATTTCTCCTTCATACAGTCCAGTGATCCCACAAACCCCAACTTCTTCCTTTCAGAATGCATGTTGGAAAGCTAATATTAACACAAAGTGGAGAATAAAATCTAATGCCCTGCCTCACGTTTTATTCAGGATGCTCTAGGGGAAATTTCAAAGCAATGGTTCTGAAACTATCTACAGTGATAGCTGATATAAACTCAGACTAATGAAAAAAATAGAAAGGTGGTGGGCCTTTCAAAATCAGACACCTCTCAAAGCCCAACATTGCTATCATCTATCATGGCAGTTCCATGGCTGAAATAAAGTCCTGTGGAAGAGAAGTCAGATCACAGCAGTGAAGCATAGCAAGCTGGTGGCAGATCACCTAGCTCTCTTAACACCGCTGAGAATATTTGCCATGCAAAAGGCTTTTTGTTGGACTTGAGTTGGCTCATGCAGGTGTTTTAAAGTATGTTAGGGAAACTGTTATCATAAACAAATTACATACCCATTAATACAAACCATTAAAAACCGAGCCACAGAAGTACGTTCAATGATATTTACATGTTTTTTATTCCTGATGAGTCCTCTGTCTGCTGTGGGACAGACAGCCCAGCCAGCCGCAGCTGGAGCCCCTGTGCAGGTCCTTTCCTCTTTGCCACGCCCAGGATTATCCTCACCCAGAGGGGGTCCCTTTTTTGCCTACACAGTATTCATCTTGGGGTCTCTAATCGAAGCCTGTACTCCGAGGAGAAATTTGAGATTAACACCTCTCTCTACTGGCGCAGACTCTAAGCATGACCATGTTTTCTGTCTCCCATGAATTAATCATTTTATTACTCTTAGATTTTAATTGCCCAAAGCTAACTTCCCTATGTATTCTCCACAGGTACACTTCCCGTGGCAAATCGGGTCTCATTTGCTAGATAAGAAAAACAACCTTGGGAGCTAATGTTACTTAGGTATATTCATTTTATTTATTTATTTGGTACTGGGGAAATATTCTAGGGCCTTGAGAATACTAAGGTTCACTTAACTCCGAGTGTTGTCAACTTTAATTAATTAGCATTTTTAGTTAATGGAGGTTGGAATAGACTAGCAATAAGAAATTAGTAAAGTTTAATGAGCTCAATTTGAATGGATCCAGCATCTTACTGTTAAAAGAAGCCAGTGAAGGGCGCTGCCCAGGCCTGAGTGAAAGCGATACTGTAACATTCTGGCCTCTTTGCTGTTTCCTGTCTGTTTGCTACTTTGTGTCTGCGCAGCTTTCCACATGAGCAAACACACATTCATCCAGTGTGATACACATGGCAGGGTAGGTGAGAGGAACTAAAGCAACAGGAAATGATGTCACCCTTTTGACTGTGAGCCATTCTATATAGTGTCAAATACACCATATATCAGGGGGATAACGTATCTGTCTAATTCGTTCTAGTTCTGATTGAAGTGAGTGAGTGGAGAGCCTTGTATATCCTGAAGAGTTCCCTCTGCATACATCTGAGTAACCACTAGCTAGAAGTGGCATTTATATCCTTGGAATACAAAAAGGGGGGATGGGTAGGGGATATATAGAAGAGAAAGACAAGAAGAGCCATGTAAATTATTTTTGTTTTTATGTGTGTGAGTGTTTTACTTATCTGTCTGAATATCTTGTGCATCCTGTAACTGGAGTTACGAACAGTCATGAACTGCAAATGTGGGTGCTGGGAATTGAACCCGGGTCCTCTACACGAACAAGTGCTCTTAACCATTGACTCATCCCTCTAGTCCAGGGAGAAACACACTTAGGAGAGAAGATCTTCAGCTGCTTGCCAGAAGTGATATTAAAAAAAAAAATCATTAAAAAAATGAATGTTAGGGGCTGGAGAGATGGCTCAGCAGGTAAGAGCACTGACTGCTCTTCTGAAGGTCTTGAGTTCAAATCCCAGCAACCACATGGTGGCTCACAACCACTTGTAATGAGAGCTGACGCCCTCTTCTGGTGCTTCTGAAATCAGCTACAGTGTACTTAGGTATAATAATAAATAAATCCTTGGGCTGGAACAAACAGGGACTGAGAGAGCAGAGTTGACTGGAGCGAGTGGGGTTGACTGGAGTGAGCCTAGGTCCTAAAAAATTCAATTCCCAACAACCACCTGAAGGCTCACAACCATCTGTACAGCTACAGTATACTCACATACATAAAATAAATAAATAAATCTTTTTTAAAAAAATGAATGTCAATAAATAATGCTATACATTTTAAGAGTTTTCAAGTATATAGTTTTGATTTTCATAATTTAAAATTTTAAATTCAATTTTATTCTTGAAGTGTATTAGATTCTATTTTATTTATATTGTGTGCAGGTGTATAAGTGTGTGTGGGGGGGCGTGTGCATGGCCCATGTGCACGTGGAGGAAACTGGTTCTTTCATACTACACTTGTGGATCCTAGAGATTAAATTCAAGTCATCAGGCTTGGTAGCAGCCATCTTTACCTGATGAACTGGCTTGCTAGTCTCAAGTTTGTAATTTTTCTATGTACTTTCTTTTTAAAGCTTCATAGTAACCCTGTGTAGCAGGTAGAAATATTGATCTAATTTCAAGTTTGTGTATAAAGAAACAAATTTAGGGTTGAGACAGAGCTCAGTGTTTGAGCACTTAGGCAACATTCTTCACCCGGCACCACAGAAAAAGAAAACACAAAGATCTGGTTCAATAACGTCTCTTTGACCTGTGGACACAGCAAATTTCATTATAAATGATTTAGAGAAGTGTGCATATCTGAATAATTTATTAGCTACCGTTTTGTTTCTAGATGTCACACTATTCCACTAATTAATTTAATGTCACGTTAGGATTAGAATCAGGCAGGGTTACCCTGGAGCAGACAGAAACATGACATGACTGTCTTCCAAATGAGAATTTTGCTTCTATGAACAGTCATGTTTGGCCTGGCTGTGTATCTATTAAGCTCAAAGTATGCACCAAGCAAAACATGCCAGACATGTGTAAATGTTTTTCTTGCTCTGCCTTATAGAATCTATCTACCCCAACTGATGAGATGGCTCAGTGGGCAAAGGAATTTGTTGCCAAGCCTATGGCCTGAGTTTGATTCCTGGAACCCATATGGTAGAAGGAGAAAACCAAATCTCTCAGGTTGTCCTTTGATCTCCTCAGATGTCCAGTGTCATGCATGCATGCATGCATGCATACATACATACATATACACTACCCCCCAATATGCCAGCAAGTGTAAAACAAAAAAAAAATAAAGTTTGGGGGCTGACTCAACTAACAGAAGTGGTTACCCTGTGGCCCGCGCTATTTTCCTGCCGGCAGGAACACACAGACACATACAGGATCCTTCTGCAGCAAACCTTTATTACCATGTGGCGAGGAGAGGGTGAGCCCTGGAAATGTACTGCTTATATACACCCTGGAGCGGCGTGTTCACCTCTGATTGGCTGTTTGCTCATTACCTCATGAGACGCCTCGGGATAGGCTGTGACTTGGCGCTCTCTGGCCCTAGGCACATGCGCAGACTACTTGTTACAGGGAGAAGACACTGGATGCCGGCGCCATCTTGTAATGGAGGCTGCCAGCTCGGGTGCGGCTCTCTACATTACCCCAAAGACTTAATAGCACGAGTGGGCTTTGGAGCCTACATGGAGATGGAGGAGGGGTTGAAGCCAACTCCACAGATCTGACCTCTGGCCTCAACATTGTGCTATCACACACATACAACACACACACATCACATACATGCCACACATATACACCTCACACATGTCACACACACTAATGATGATGATAATAAATTAAAAATTTATATATATATCCCAAAGAAACACAGAACTGAAAAAAAATAGAGAGTATTATTTGGAATATTCTGGGTTGCTTACAGGTAAATGAGGATCAGCCTTGTCTTTCTGCAGTTATCTATTCAGCTGTAGTGTCAGCAACTAGAAATCAGGGGGAAGTCTCAGCCATGTGATCATGCAAAAGGCATTCGCTATACTTAGCGCTCCTTTGATTTGTTAGGAAGCTGTCGGTCTTCTATCATTATCCTAAGGGCTAGGGATGGCATAGTTTTAGTCTCTGGGGACACCACAATCTAGAGAAGTGTACTGGGTGGTTTTGTGTGCCAACTTGACACAGGCTGGAGTTATCACAGAGAAGGGAGCTTCAGTTGGAGAAGTGTGCCTCCATGAGACCCAGCTGTGGGGCATTTTCTCAATTAGTGATCAAGGGGGTAGGGCCGCTTGTGAGTAGTGCCATCCCTGGGCTGGAAGTCTTGGGTTCTATAAGAGAGCAGGCTGAGCAAGCCAGGAGAAGCAAGCCAGTAAGGAACATCCCTCCATGGCCTCTGCGTCAGCTCCTGCTTCCTGACCTGCTTGAGTTCCAGTCCTGAATTGCTTTAGTGATGAACAGCCATGTGGAAGTAAGCTAAATAAACCCTTTCCTTCCCAACTTGCTTCTTGGTCATGATGTTTGTGCAGGAATAGAAACCCTGACGAAGACAAGAGACAAATGAACAGGCCCCTAAGCAAAGCAGTAACTAAAACCATCCAAAACAACGCAATCCTAATGTTTGCAAGAATGCACGGTAGCAGAAGCAAGCTGTTTGAAGGGATGGGGAAAGCGTCTTGGAAGAGGGGATGTTGGAAAATACAAAAGTAGCTTCAGCCAACGGAGAGGCAACCACCATTCCATCCAAAAAAAAGAGGATAGCCAAGTGTGTAGGACAGTGTGTTAAAATGGACAACTCACAAAATATGTGCAAAAGTTCAAGTTCAAATGAATAAGAATATGCATAAAAAATAGTTTTAATCAGATGCTTCCATATGCACAGAAGGTTTTCTGTGTGTGTCTTTTTGTAAGGAGCTCAGCTCCGGAGGAATAAGTCTTAGGATTTCACGTGCATAGGATATGTGAACATGAATGTTATCAAAATACAGAGTGTGGTCAGGTCTACTACTGGGGCAGGATGTGACACTGTATTTTCCCATGCTTCCAGGTGGTACTGGGGCTGCTAGTCTGCAGACCACTTTGTAGATTTGGCTGTTGAGTGGGAGAATAACAAGTGCTGGCCGTAGCCATCATGGAGAGGTTAGGAGCAGAAGCTTGTGTGCCATAGGCTAGGTGGGATGCTGTCAGGCAAGAGGTCACAGTGTTTTTGTTCTTGTTTTGTTTTGTTTTAAATTTATTTTATGTATGTGAGTGCACTGTTGCTCTCTTCAGACACATCAGAAGAGGGCTTTGTGTGGCATTACAGTTGTTTGTGAGCCATTGTGTGCTTGCTGGGAACTGAACTCAGCTCCTCTGGAAGAGCAGTCAGTGCTCTTAACTACGGAGCCATCTCTCTAGCCAAAGGCCACAACGTTTTAAAAGGAGGGATGGTAAGATCACATCTGTGTCTGATGACAATGAAAAGAATGGCTGGCAGGGTGGGACAAGTCACAAGTCTGAAAGCCTGTTGCCATAACTCAGGCACTGTTAACAACAACAAAACAAAAACAAACACAAACCAGAAAAATCCCTGAACATCACCAGTGGTCGCAACAAGTATAAAGGAGTGAAAGTGGATTACAGGAATGTTCAAGAGGTAAGACAGACAGGGTGTGAGGGATTGGAGGCAAAGGCAGAGGCAAGAGAAGAAGGTGATGCTTAAGGACAAGCTGTGAAAGAGTAAGCTTTGGCTCTGTCATGGGGATGCCTAGAATGCAGACATAGGAATTGGTCAAGCTTGGAGCAGAAAGAAACCTTAGTAAGATCCAGAAGTAAGGTCCAGGGAAGCTGGACACAGACTGGGATGCACAGGTAAAGTCATAGAAAGGGGAAATGAGGGCAGGATTCATTGAGGAAGCCACCAGCATCCATATCACAGCATGCAGAAGCACAGCAAATCCTGCAGAGAGGTTCTGCAGCCATGATGGATGTGGCATTTGAATGTTCAAGATGGCTCTAGGGAAGTAATTTCAGAAACACTGCAGATGCAGGACCAAGTCAATTGTTCTTTTATGATTCTTGATCATTAAAATACTTAGTTTGAAGCTTGGAAACAGGTTGGCAGCAAAACTCTGGGAGTCACTTTCTCTGGAGCAGAGGCTGGGATGGGCTGACTCGAGGTTTAATCTGAATGTTTGGATGTTTCATTATTCCATTTACACCAAGATGTATTTCATAGATATGTAATATCCCAATTTTATTTCAGGGACTGTAATATATCCCTTACCCTTGAAACTTTTTTTTTTTTCAAAATAGCTTTATGTTTGTAGTCGAGTCACGTACACAGGATACAGATGTCTCACGTTTCTGCCTCACTTTCACACCCTTTGGCTCATGTCAAGGCCTTGCACTAGACTGATACATTTGTGATGATGGCCAACACACCAATGACTGTTGACCTCAGGGTTTGCTTTTGGTATAACTTATTTTTAACCTAAAGAGAGCGGGGATGCCCCTCCACCAACCCTTCAGTACTTGGTTCTCTTTGACTTCCATTTCCTTGCTGTGATCACTCCATTGCCCGTCGAAGCTCACACCACAGCTGGCTCCAAGGGTCCTGTGTGACGTGCAGCACCGTCATTGCTTGCTGCTCAGTCTCACTCAGCAGTCTGGCTCTTACAGTAAGTTCTTAGTGTGCTCTATCCTCGTGTTACCATTTGCTGATTGCATACTAGGCTGTCCCAAGGTACAGGCCGCAGCTGCACTTTGAGTTGGCCCAGGCATTGGCAGTAAACCTCAGCTGTTCCCGAGGCACCATCTTGTTCTAGCTCTTTCCTCAACCTGTCCCTTTGTCTTGTGTTCTGTCCATCCTAAATGCTTTTCTCTGTGGTTCGATGCAAACGTGGGGCCTGATGGCTTTTATTGTGCTGTCCACTCCCTAGGGTGGTAAGGAACACAGAAATCACAATTGATGACGACATTGCTGTTGGTTTTCAAAAGGGAGACAGTTCAGGGCATTGGGGTAATACGTCAAGAATGGTTTTAATCATTTCAAGAAAGAATCATACACATTTCAGTGCAACCTTAAAATACTCATGGGTACTGTGTTTTGAAAGAAAGCTGCAAGAAGCCAGATCTATACATATTTAGTATAAAATAAGTGTGCCCCAGTGTACACTCCAATGCCATACGATTAGTTTCTTAACACTGATAAAGGCTACAATCTAAGCATGTCCTTTATTTTTTTCTGTGTGTATCTACAGTTTTCTTTGCCATCAGAGACATGTAATTGTCATTATTGAGCATTTTTTTTGTGGTTATTATTCAATCTAACTCATAGACTCAGAGCTCAGAGCATAGCACTCATCAAAAATACAGTTGTCACTGAACGTTTGATGGTAACGTTCACAGGGCTGGCTGCTTACCTCAGTGCTATATGAGGCGCAATAGGTATCCACGGACAGAGGCTTGGCAGGGCACAGGCATGCTTTACTCCTCAATGGAAAAGCATACAGCTCAACCCATGACTCTGGCTCCAGTTTCTTTATTCCACTGGAAGAGCTATGAGGACAAGGTACATTGGAAGTCACATTCTGTGAGTTGCGTACCCTTCTACGATTGCCTATCTCGTGCATCCTTCCTGTTTTAGATTATCCTTGGCTGACCTTACCCTTGGCAGTGACGTGGTTGTCCTTTTGTTTATGCACATGTGGCAATGTGGGTGCTGGACAACATAGGCAAACCCACAAACAACTCCTTCTCTGTATTTGCCCTCAATCTCTGGGACCAAGTCTTGCCAACGTGTCCTCTCCCAACACTCTTCTTACTAGTGACACTAACCTACTAACCCTCATTTCTTTTTCCCCACCATATAATTTATTAGTGCCTTTCTGATGTTGAATCTGGGGAAAATTTATTCATGTGCCAATTCAGCAGCTAGCATTTATTAACTACTGCAGAATGAACATCTTCCCGCACAGTAAGCATACATAGTTGAATGAGGTATTTGGTTTGTGCTCTAAGAGTAAGTAGCGTTGAAATGGGCAAGGGGGAGTCTTTCTTATTCCCCTTTAATCTCAAGAAGTTGGCTTGTCTATCAGGGTGCATCTGGACAGCCCCTCAGCTTTAGGGAGTCTTCACCTAGTGTCTAACTCTCTGTGCACCAGTGGGGAGAGGCCTCCTTTCACATCTGGGACTTAGAATACGCCCATGGAGACTGATAATGACTTCCTTCTTGGCTCTTCGAGTTTCCTGGGTTTTCTGATATTGCTCTATGTGGAAGAGGGTTGGCCTGGCAGTTAAAACATATTAGTAGACGAACGGATTCCATACAGAAAAGGAAAAGAAAGGTATGCACAAATGTGGGCACACAGTAGCTAACTCAACCAGACCTATCTTCCACAGCCATTCATTGTTCAGTCCTCAGGAAGGCCCCAGGGCCCTGGCAGGAAAGGAAGAGGCCACCAAGGGAGCATTTCCTAAGGCAAGATTAAACAGAGTCTGGGGAGACTAGACTTGGTCAAAAGGAAGTGGAAGAAGGTGCTCTGTCTCCAACGGAGAGATTCTGGGCCAAGACAGAATGATAGGAACCCAACAACGCAGACACTCAACATAAACAAACCTCCCTCATCACTGCATAAGCAGCCAGGGGCTTCTGTAGAACTGCAGGACTCCGCCCCTCACACATCCGCCCCTCACACATCTATTCAGGATTCAGCCTCCCGCTGGAAGACCCTTCTCATGTCGGATTCCTCACGCTTCAGCTGGAGTTCAATCTTGCTTGCAAAGTTTTAATGGACGTGGAAAAGAAACTGTCACCCTTTCCTCTTTCCAGAGCCATCCGGGCATTTGATGGCTTTGAGTAGAGCCGTTTTCCCCCTTTGGTCACTAGAACGTCTCTCTGAACTGTTAAATGCAAGAGAAACTTTGTCAAATCCTTACACTCCAGGGAACAAGCTGTGATTATCCAACAGATTAAAAGTGCAGCCACAGTATCCCCTCCCCATCTGGTTTGTGCAGGAAAATCTTTTGCTCCGGACTCCTAATTTCCACCCGGAATACAGCTCACTGCTTAAAGAGCATTTTGTTTTCTGTTTCTGGAACCCATTGTGTATTGCACCAGAGACAATGAGCTGGTCCTTCAGCTGCAGCCTTCCAGCATTAAACTGACCACATAGGTCCTCATTAGCTCTCAGAGGGATGAGGCACCCCAGCACCAACCACGTGTTGTCCCATGTCCACACATGCATGCAGAAAGGTTGCTGCCGTCCCCAGACCCACTCTGTCCATTTGACCATCCTGAAGCATTCATCGCCTCTCTGTCAGCTCTGGAGGCTGTCCCCGCAGCCACCCTTACACACTGTGGAACTGGACTGTTGTTGGCACAGTCCAGGGGACAGCAAGCCAGATTGGGCGGGGAGAGCATTCCATTTATTATAACACAGTGTCATACTAGGGCTCAGAATTCTTTTCATATTAATTCTTATACAAGAGGAATCTTCAAACTCAACTTTTACCCTGGAAAGGGGGAGGTAGAAGAGGCTGCCAGGCTCTTTGTTGTGTTTGACCACATTCATCTAGCTGAGTATCACTAAGCTCTCTCTCCCTCACCACGCAGCTTAGAACACCTCTTCGTGGCCTTGGCTGCATGACCCTATACCTGGCAGCCCATGCTGCTGCTCTTGGGAAACTGGCCCTTCTGGAAGACTGGCTGGTTCTTCTTGCCCCACACTCAGAGTGCTCTTGGGTGTGGAGCCAAAACATTTCCAGGCCTCCTCGGGGGCCTCTGACTTGTGTAGCAGGCCAAGCTGACAGGCTGCCAATTGGTCTCCAAGTGAAGTGTCCCTCACAGCCCCCAGTCATCCACTGCCTGGGTGCGTGTGAGAGGCTTCCCATCGGGCCTGGGGGAAGTCAGGGTACCCTCCTTCCTAGGTAACTCTTCCCAAATGTAATAGAGACTTTTGAGTCACTTTTGACAGACCACCTCATAGACTAGACATGGATGGTGAGACCCAGAAACCTGGATGCTATTTCAAACTTGGCATGGTCACCCTGGGCTTGCTTTCCCTACCACAGAGAATCCAGTAGGCAGGGACTAAGCCAGGTGGCAATGTGGGGCGGATACCAACTTTTTCCCTTTGTGATTCTAGTGCAAGCAATGAGTTTAGCAGTCTTTGTGGCCTTGTTCATCTCAGTTCAATAGGATTCTGGCAGTGGTTTGAGTAGAAACTACCCAAGGAAATCCTTACGAATTCAGGAGACCTCTAACACGCCTATGATAGCAATTCAGACTCTCATCTTTAATTCATTTAGTATTCCCTGAGCAGACACTTATCTAGACTATATAGTGATAGCACTAAATCACCATGTATGTTAAGTGTGAATAAGTAACACTGTCAACGTCTGTACTCCCCTGCTCTCTCCAAACACCTTTCAAGGATTCTGCAAAGTGGGTGCTACTTAGACATTATTGCAGCCTCTCTTAAAGCCACAGGGGTGGGGTGGGGGTGGGGGAAGAGGACACCTTTTCTCTTTTCCCTTGAGGTTCTATTTATCTTCAATGAAAGGGACTCCATATGTAAATTCCATTACTTTCTCCAAAATTCATCTGTGCAACTTGAGCACCGGGGTCTGTTGGGGTTGTTTGTACAGGATTCGGGCCTGAATCTCAGGGCTAAGTACCGAGTAATGAGGAAAGTAGTAAAATCGATCAAAAATCAACATTGCTAAAGAGGACCCTAACATACCCTTCTCCTCAGGCTACAGCTCTGAGGGTCACCATGGGGTGACCATGCTCTAATGAAGTGGTGCTCCCTCTGATTAGGACAGAGCAGGCCTGGCATCTTCCACAGCGTAGCTACCCCGTTTCTGAGAATGCCAGGCAAAGGCGGAATGTTCTCCGAGCCTGAGGGAGCTGGCAGTGGACAGTGAGGACATTCCACTGAAACCGGGCCATCGGGAGCTGAAGACAAAGGCAGCTGATTCAAGTGCACCAAATTGGAGTTTCTCTAATCAAATATATTAAATCCGCCATCATTCTTGATTGTTTTAAAGGGAAGAAGGGGCAGCTGTGCCTTTCATTTTCTGAGCATTTTATTTCGTGCCATGGGGAAAGAGGAAGGGGAGGGGAGGGAAAGTCAGCTGGAAAGGGAAGAGGGGTAGAGACGGCAAAGAAAACTGCAGGAAACTGATGTCCTTTGTCTTAAAAGTAAAGTGATTTTGCTTGCTGTTCAGCTCCACATGGAGCGTTCCCAGAGCTGCCAGTCACTGAGAATGCTCCCCAGAGTGCTCAGGAAGCACTCTTATAGAGCAAAGTAGCCCGAGAACTGACTCGAAGCCCAGAACACTCGGCAAAGAACCCTGGTGACTCGTGTTAAGCGGCTCTGCTTCACTGGCCACATGGAAACCTGCTCAGCAAAACTTTCCCCCTTGATATTTCTGCTTTGTACAAGCATTAAGCCTCAAAGCACTTAGGGGAAACTCATCTCCACTCCTTTTGTAACCTTTCGGGCTAAGCGCAGAACTCACAAAAGGCCCCCTTCTACCTTTTGAACGTCGAATTTAAAACCCCACTGAAGAAACCTGGCCCATGCTATTTACTTTTTAAATAGCTTAACAGATGGTCCAAGAGAGAGGTTTCCTGCCCCTAGTGAGCCCTGCATACAATGTTTTGGTGTGCACCTTCAGCTTCAGAGCAGAGCTTGGGTGTCTGATGTCATTTCCTCCTGTCTGATGAGTTATCAGGATGAACCCAAGTGAGATGGGAGGGAACCAAACATTCTGCTGCGAAATCAATTATGTGGGCCCATGTTAGGCAGGCGGCGTTGGAAGATACCGTAGAGTGTGTTAGTGCATGAAGCTTTTTACAGTGAGAACAAAGGTCTATGGCCCCGCAGCCCTAGGCACACAGACTTTCACAGGCTAACTTGAGTCATCCAGCGAAAGGGCCTTGGAACCTCGTGCCTGTTACAGCCTGAAGCCAGTCTGTTTCTGAGCTGGAATGTGAAGGCAGCTGGCTGTGTCAAAGGGCCAGAGAATAAAGCCACAGTGTAAAATGAAGCCCCCATTCACCAGAGAGAAGATGCTATTAAACCATCCCCTGCCCCCCCCCACAACCCCCCCCCCCCCCCCCCCGCGGCTTCCTCAGAGACAAACTGAATCTGCTCCTCCTCTGAGAAAGAAGGGTGGAGGCTCCTTTCAGAAAAATGTTATTGGGCTCTTTTTAAATGTCCTCATTTGAGGGGAATTAAAAGGAAAATGTCATAAGACAGTGTCTATACACTCAGGGGCATTGTATCAAGTGACACAATGCAGGGGAAATGAAGCTCTCATCCTTTGGGGGAATCTAATAACTCCATCAATCAGCTTGGGTCTCCTGTCATCCATGGTAGGTCTCCAGCCTCTTCAAGCAGGTCCTATGATTTGCTGTGAGACAGCTGGATGAAGCAGGCAGAGGAGAGGAAGAAATCTGCTGGCCTGTGTTGGTGTGTGTCTGTCCTCTTTCCTCCTTCCCCTCCCTCTCTCCCTCCCTCCCTCTCTCCGGGCACAATGCCCCTTTGTCCTCAGGGCCCCGCTTCCCTCAGGGCATGGCCTGAACAGGCAGGTTACCAAAGGCCAAAGGAACAGTTTAGTTCTCAGCCTGTTCTTCGGCAGCCCTGAGTGGGGTGAGCCTTGTCAGCAGCCTGTGAGTCCCATACAGAACTGGCAAGCTGCAAAGGGGTGTCTGTTGTTCTCAGCGAGGGTGTGGGCAGTGCTTAGGTGGCCCGCTCCTCATCCGTGGCTGGCGGTTGGGTTGGGTCGGAAGGCGGTGTAGAGGTGGAAGATTGTGAGATCGCGAGAGAAAGCATAAGGCTGAGAGAGCCGGGTGACTGACTCCATCACCAGTTATCCTGTAAACTTTTGGCAAGTCCGTTTGCCTCCCTGTGCCTCAGTCTTCCCGGCAGACTTTGAGGCTGCATGAGGATGAAGGAAGGACCTTTTAGGCCTGGTGATGTTGAGTATGATATTGCCAGGGACAGCTGAGGACGTGCTACGGGAGGCTTCTAAGTCAGACAGCACGCAAATGAATCCTAACCTCGCCACCATATGGTTTGGTTCATATTCTAAAGCTTCTGTTTTTCTTTTGAGAAAGTATCAGGTTAAGCCCGATCTACCACACAAATGCACTGGGAGTTTAGTGACAGCAGGACTCAGAAGAAAGGATCCGGATTGATGCCAGCACACACTCCATCTAGAAGTCAGCTTTTCTTGTAACCTGTCAGCATTGAGTTAATAAAAAGCCACATTCATCCAAAGCCTCAAAACTTGAAAAAAAAATCATATTACCAATTCATGTCATAAGTTCTAAATACTAATTTCAGAGAGAAATTGGGAAAAGTCATTATTGGAAGACGGGATTATAGATTGGTAGATCTTGCCAAGTAAGTTTAGTAATACATAATGCTCACCTATCTCCTTATCTCTCAATTAAAAATATTGTGTGTATCCTGTGCACGTGAATGCATTCGTGTGTGTGTGTGTGTGTGTGTGTGTGTGTACGTGTACATGTGTTTGACTGCAGATACATGATGCTATGGACTATGTGTGGATGTCAGAGAACAACTTTCAGGAATTCCTTCCTCTACCGTATCACCCAAAGATCAAACTCAAGTTGCCAGGTTATGTGACAATTGCTTTCACCCAGTGGGCCATCCTGCTGGTCTTATCACATGTTTTCAAAGGTCATAATGGTTAATCATTCTTTACCGGGAAAGGACCCTTATTAAGCTGACATATGTAAAGCACACGCAAGTTCTTTAGGAACATACAGGTTCCTTTTTTAAAAAAAAATTATTTAGGTGTATGCATAATGTGTGTGCTTGTGGGAATATATAAGCTGAGGGGAGTACGTAGAGGTCTGAGGACAACTTTTTGGAATTGGTTCTCTCCTTCAGCCTTTACACGGGTTCCAAAAATCAAATTCAAGTTGCCAAGCTTAAGTTGACCTCCGAGCCATCTCATTATGCCAGCCTTAGATTCTTTTAATATATTTAAAATGTATGGTGTTTTTTTTTTTTTTTTTCCTTTTTTCCCGCCCAAAGTAAGCAGTGGGTGGGCTCCCCTCTTTTTTATCTAAGGCTAGTCTTGGGAAGTGTTTTCTGAGGAATGGTTACAGAGTTACCCTACCTCTAGGTGGCTGTGATATTTCATTTTTTTTTTTCTCCTTCTCTTTAACATAGCACCTACATGTATGCCATCTTTGTGTCATGGGCTGATTCTGTGCACCCAGAACTCCCCAGAAAGGAGCAGAGGGATTTGCAGGATTTATAAATACCATACTATTCTGAACTCTGCCTGCCTCCATCCTTGGGCCCATATGGAAAGCATTCTCCTTACACCTGTGAAGAGTGAGTTGAGCTCATGTCTAAAAGCTTGACCCCTCTCCTTGGTATCCATGGCATTTTGGGGTACCTGGGCCTCCTCCTGGGACTGCCCACACAGAGGCCATGGAGAATTCTTGGAAACTCACAAGGTGTGGGATCTTTGAGGCTCATTAGATTCTCTGGTCCTTCAGCCCCACTTTCATCTTGGCCCAACCCTGGGACAGAAGGGCACCTGAGTTCACCTGTCCCTCTGCTCCTGTCTTTCTTTGGCATGATTAGCATGAGTCCCCAGCGTGGAGAGGACTATTTCTTCTGACAGACGCCCGGGCTGCTCTCGTCAGCTGGGAGTCCTGCCATTTCCCGCCTCCACCCCTGGCCTGTGGAGTTGAGGGCTAATTGGGCAGGCTAGATATGAGAAGCTGGATAGCTCCCCACCTCCTACTGATTCGGGCTCTTACACAGAGGCCTCATGTGTTGTGAATTATAGAAATGCCAGCCACACCCACAGTGAAATACAAGCACCAAAAAGCTTTTGAGAGCCAAGTGTAAGTGACTGAATTGCTGCTGTCTCTGCTTGTGCCAGGGCTTACGCTAGGGCCAATGGACATTGCTGCTGGTATTTGCTCGGTACCAGGTTACCTCATTTCTGATGCTTTTCTTTGACTCTCTGCTGCCAGCAGCTAGGGCAGTGTCACAGTCTGTCTGTATGGGCAGGAGGACCCTTCTCCACAGGAGGTGTCTTCGCCATCAGAAGAAACACACGGGAAAGCCATTAGGCTCAGTATCAAGTCTTGATCTGGTAAGAGGTGTCAGTGAGTTTCTTTTAAGGAGATTTTGACTACAAAGAACACTGTGCTTTTTCTTTTTCTTTTTCTTTTTCTTTTCTTTTTTCTTTTTTCTTTTTCTTTCTTTCTTTTTTTTTTTTCCATTTGGGAGACTTCAGTTCTACTGGGGTCTTGTTAAGGGCTAAGAGACTGCTTGAGGTTGACATGTTGTCTCTTCATGTGGTTTGAGGCTCTCCGGCTTTACTTATTTCTGATGTGGTATCTGTAGCCAATGAGAGCTCTTCCCCTCCCAACTCCTCACCCTGGGCCCCCACTCAAAGTTACAAAATGAGAGTTTTGGGTTTTTGTCTTTAACGTTTCCCCTTTGTGAAATGTCTTTAGGCCTGAGAACATTTTCTCAGTGACTGCAAGGAGCTACAGTGTTCTGTTTCTTCCTTTGCTCAAATAAAAAGGGCATAGGAAGCCTGTTAAGGGAGCCTGGGAGGTGGAAACAGGTGGTCGCCTTCCCAACTGGTATTTCTGAGTGCATGCTCCGTGTCAGAGACGTGCTAAGAACAATAGCTGGACCCAGACCACAGTCCAACTCACTTAAGGCAAAGAATTCCATCATCCTATTTTATAAAATTGTGTGTGTGTGTGTGTGTGTGTGTGTGTGTGCATACACACATCTGTGCATACACATGTATATGTGCACATTTGTGGATATGTACATGCACATGTATGTATGTGACTCTTGTTTGAGACAGAGGCTCTCATTGGCCTACATCCAGGTAGTCTGGGCTAACTGGACTCTAAACACCAGGCATTCCTTTGTTTCTACCCCCTATCCTGCCATTGTTGAGACTACAGATACATGCTGTTGTGTCTGGCTTTTTATATGGGTTCTGGAGAGCTGAACTCAACTCTTTCACCAAGTAAAGACAAGTGCTTCACTGATTGGCCCCCCTCTTCAGCACCCCAGTAGCCCCTCTTAAAGGCCACCCACTCTCTAAGCTAGCAAATCTGAAGATCATATCCAGAACTCCAACTCTTTCACCTCCCTCCAGTTCTGGGGCCTACTGACCATCACACCTTTAAGTCCTTATTTTCTTGAGCAGAGGCCTCTGAACTGGTTAAATTGCATGCCATGGGAAAGGGTTCCGTACCATGGTTAGAAATAGTTCTCTTGTCCCAGCATCAGTCCTCGTCTTGCTCTAATTTGTCATCACTCTGTGACCCAATGCAGTTACATTGCCTCTCAGGGACAGCTTCTCACTGATTGGAAGCCTGGGCAGAATAATTTTCAGGCCATCAGAGAAGGGTGCCTTTGTCAGCCGCTTGAGTTCAAACGATCAGATCTTAGCAGAAAAGGGAGTGTCTGAGTCAAGTATAGAGTTAGGGAACCTCAGAGCAGGTCCGGACTCTAATTTCCAGGATCAGAAAACAGGGTATGGCGGCTGGGCCTCCAGGCTGTTGGGATCTGAGGTGTTCCGTTTACAGGAGTTTACACAGCTAACTATATGTGAACACAGCAACACCTTGTCCCAGGATGGCTTGACTTATGGAGCCCAATGGGATTCAGAGCACTTGAAGAGGGGGCAGGCTTTACAAAAGAAAGAAGCATTCTAAAACAAGGAAATAAACCAAACTCAATCACGCCAGCCCTAGCATCTCCTTTGTTTCTGTTGGGAAAAGGGCTGCTGGTAAGCCATCAAAGCTTCATGGCTGCTGTGTCCTCTTTGGGTTGCGGGCAATGTCCATGTGCAGTAGAAATGCTGAGCATTTGTGCTACATAAATTAAGGGCACACAGAGTTGTACAGCTTTAGACACTTGGAGCTGTTGAGGTTTGGTGTTTTGAGTGTGTCGACGTGATATAAGGTGATCAATGCTGGTTCTTTCCTGATCCCATCCCTCTGTGAATACACCAGGACCCTCCAACAGCTCCTCTTGGGGCTAATGAGTGCCTTATATGCCTTCACATGATTGACATCGCCTTCACCTATCTCCTTCCAGCTGTAGACAGAACGGACTGCACGTCTGGGTCCCTCCCTTCAAATTTCTCTGATGAAATCTTTACCACCAAGGCCAGAGTGACCCTTGGAAAGTGACTACGTCATGAGGTCTGCTTTTTCATGAATTGGACTAATACTCTTATAAATGAGACCTCAGAGAACTTTCTCATTCCTTCCACCCTAGGAGGACACAGGGACAAACATCCTGAATGTGAAGGAGGAAATGGTCGGAGCTAGGCACAACATTTTTGCTGGCTCTTTGATCTAGGGCCTCCGTCTTCTAGAACTGCAAGGTATACATTTCTGTTGTTTCTAAGGTCTGTTACTATGGCATGGAATGGTATGTACTATGGTATGTCACATGATGGCTGAAACAAACCGGCGTGGCTTGCCTCACCAGCCCCCCACTTTGAACATGCTATCTCTTCATAGAAGCTTGAGTATGCTTTATGCCTACGGCATCCTGAGCTTTGTTCCCTCTTTTATCTCTAGGAGAGGTTAATCCCCCTCCTTATGCGGAGCCTTTCAGAAGGCTGTCTACTATTGTCTCAAGCGATGCCCTTGTTCAGTTCTTGCAGAGTAACCCCTGTCTATCTTTGTAATTGTGACTTTTCTGCACCCTATAATTGTTGGCTTCGTATTGTCCGTGAGCTCTGGGGGTCAGAGCTTCTCTTGGTCTTACGTCCTTATGTACATAATATAGAATTGTTACTGAACTGGCAAAAGTAAAAGGCCATTATACAAACCCAAAATATATTGTTTACCTTAACAAGGTCTTAAGATACGCTAAGAGAATGTAGACAGCAGCACCTAACCTTGTTAATCTGAAAGATGTAAAAGGATACATTTGAAAATGCTTTAAAAATGACAGGGCACACCTCAGGATTTAGAGAGTGCCACATTGACCTAGGCAGGGAGCAAATATGGCCTTAGACTTAATTCTCTATTCGGAACGAACTGTTCAGTAGTTACAAATTCAGATTCCTGAGTTCCTACCTCTGGCTCTGAAATGACATTCTGCAGAATGGGACCTGCAAAATGGGCCCTGTTAACATGTCCACCTGGTCATTCTGAGAATCCACGTAAGTCTGGCAAGGAGTAGAATGGAAGGTGTATGAGCTACTTTCCTCATTGCTATGACAAAACTCCTCACAGAGTATGAGATGTAAGGGCATGTAGTCTGTCACGGTGGAAAAGTAGTTAGGGGAGTCTATAGGACAATTTGTCACATC
Organism: Montemys delectorum; assembly: GCA_019843815.1. NCBI lineage: Eukaryota > Metazoa > Chordata > Mammalia > Rodentia > Muridae > Montemys > Montemys delectorum. Next base: position 1,947 of record JADRCD010246912.1, on the reverse strand, counting down.
TCAATGGGCAAAGGAGCCAAGCTAGGGCGAAGTTGGCTGGGCTGCAGTGTTGGAGTCTCGTCCTGTAGGGAGCTACTTTCTCTAATTTAGGCCTCCCTTCCCCTAAGGCATCCATCCCCTCCCTACAGGTCGTTTTTTTTTGTTGTCAGCATCTGGAGACCAAGTGTTCAAACACAGGAGCTCGTGAAAGACATTTCACCTTTAAACCGTAACACCGAAGGGATGCTTGAGAAGGAGCAAGTGACGCTTCGAGGTGCGGTTGTTATGGCTGAGGAACGCTAGGCTCTGAAGAACGCTTGGCTGCGCACAGCACAGGCAATCATAGGAGAGCAACTTGACTTTAGAATCAAACCTCTCTCCAGCTTTCTTCCTTCCTGCCTTCCTTCTGTGATATTTGAAACATTTGTAGCACAAGGAAGAGGGCCAAGAATTTCTGAATGTCACATTATGCCACCTGGATATGGGAACAAGGGCCATAGACATGAGCAGTCAACACATCTTGATGGAAGGGTGGGTGTTATTAGCCATGTCCTTGCCGTGGAGGGAGGAGGAAAGGCCCATGTCACTCAACTTGGGAAAGAGAAATAAATAGACCACCCTGTAAGGGCCTGAAAAAACAGGTCTCCTGGGATTTTTGTCTCTCTTGCTTCTGAAAGAAAGTAAACAACAAATGAATTTCTGTTCCCGGCCTTCTAACTCAGGGCCTCTGTTAGCTTGGGAAGGTAGGGAAGGACTATGAGGTTGTGAGAGCTTTGGGGTCTCTCACGTGTTGGGAGGAGACCAGTGCCTTTGTGGACAGCAGGAATCTAAGAGAGCTGGAGGCTTCTGGCTGGGGTGCACTGTTTTCTTCTCTGGCCCCATGAGAGGCTCAGCCTGCTCCTGCCCTGCTTCCCCAGCCTGCAGTCTTCTTCCCGGGGATGAACTGTGGTTGGGTTATTGTGAGTGGAAAAGCTCTGTAACGCAGGAGAGAGGAGGGAGATGGATGGCCAGTCAGTCCTGTCCAAGTAGTGAGCTGATGGGTGATTCATGTCCATCTGGGGCTGAAAACAGATTTAGAGGGAGAAGCTGCTCAAGGTAACAGAAGACAAGAAATCCACAAATAACACCCAGGACCTTCAGCTGGGTTTAGGAAGCTTGCTTGCCTCACCGATGAAACTAAAGGAAAAGGGAGTTAGACGTGACTACATGGCTGAAGAGAAGTCTGACGGGTGTGTCTCGGATGCAGTAGGAAGCAGTTGTGACCCACATCATTGTGTGTATTTACTTTCATAGGTTTTGAAACTGATAATGAAATAAAAAATGTCTAGGAAGCAGAGAAGGGAATTGGTTTCATATGTTGGTTTTAGTCATTTTCCTTAACACTAATGGTAAAGTAGACAAATTTCTTGTATGTACACACACACACACACACACACACACACACACACACACACCTTTAAACCCTTCCCTTGAAATTCAAGTGACTTTACCTATTGTAATGAAATTGTAACCTCTGGCAATGACAACTCTGGAAGATGTGACAAGATGCAGCAATTAGTTAATATTTACCGAGCAAGGGTTTTAAAACTTATTTGCCCTGAAGTAACCTATGAGAAAGCTGTATGTGATAGAACTTTAAATTCCCACTTACCTTTGAACACCTTTGTATTTAAACTAATGGAATCTCGAATCAAATTACCTATTTGAGGAAGGCTCCCATATAAAATATGACCCAGCTCAGTAAACTCAGTTTGCATTATCCAAATATAATTTAGTAAAGATAGACCCCAGAAAAAAATAATAAATAAGAGTGATTAGTGATATTGCTAAAGTTTTTTTCAGATTTTATGTGGGGTTATTTTTAACATTCATAATTTAATTCTCCATTTTTTTCTGCCCAGAATGAAGGGTTACAATTATTATACAAGTCCACCAAGTGTGTATTATTAGATATTTGATGAATCAGTA
>JADRCD010246904.1:2837-27087 GCA_019843815.1 Montemys delectorum | reverse complement strand
TCCTCCTCCTCCTCCTCCTCCTCCTCCTCCTCCTCCTCCTCTTCTTCATTCTCTTCCTCAATCTCATCCTTCTCTTTCTCCTCCTATTTTTCTTCCTCTTCCTGTCTGCTCCAGGCCCCCAAACATGCCAAGAAAACAGTCTACCACAAACACCGAGTTACACCGCCAGCCCAACTTTTGACAAATTACAGTTATTATTTTATACTTGATTTTTCCTGCTAATTTTGTATGATCAAATGATTTGTGGCCCACAAACAAGTCATAAAAGGCTACACACACATATGTAACAGTCATATGTGAGTGGAATGCATGCATGTGTCTCTGAAGTTACTCCGTATGCTGCGGTTGGCAGGAGGAAACCAGCCCAGTAACAGAGGGGAGACAAAGGCAGCATAGTTCTATTGGTGCATCCCATTGTTATGCATCAATGGGAGAAGAGGTCCTCGGTCCTATGAAGGCTTGATAGATGCCCCAGTGTAGAGGAATGCAGGGCAGGGAGGTGGGAGTGGGGGGGTGGGTGGAGGAACACCCTCATAGAAACAGGGGGAGGGAGGATGTGATACAGTGTTCCTGGGAGGGAGGGAAACCAGGAAAGGGGATAACATTTGAAATGTAAATAAAGAAAATATCCAATAAAAAAAAAGGAAAGAAAAAAAAAAAGAAAGAAAGATGTGACTATTGTGAACGGTGAGAAGCCATCTTTCAACTGACAGTTGAACCATTTTTAGCCTGGAAACGGAGGTCTTATTCACTCAACATGTGCTTCTTCATACTTTGCCTTCCTTACTTGAGTATTATGTGGTGCTTAAATCCAAGCAGTTCTGGGATGGCCAGAGCATAGCACACATTGTGCATACCACTGCTTAGGAGTGTTGACCATCCTTGCCTACTGAGTGCAGACCTGCCTGCAGTAGCCTCTTCAATGCTGTGTCTAGACCTCCTCTCCGAATTGCTTGGACTCGCTAGGCAACATGAAATAGAGTCATCATTTCTGGGTTCTAGGGTTAGTGTTCTCTAAGGCTCATGGTCTTACAAACCTGGAAGAACTCAGAAGGGGAGCGAGGGCTATCAGCACAGGGTTTTAGGTTTCTTTGGATCAGAAGAAGCATGTAAGAATTTGTTAGAAATTTTGTCCTAAAGCTAAATTTTCAAAAATTATTTAACGTTTTTAAAATGAAACTCAGCAACTCAAATTATAGTTTTTGAAGGTCATATATTCTCAGACATTAAATTCAAATTACATACATACATAAAGTTTTTTTTTGTTTGTTTGTTTACTTTTGTTTTGTACTTAAATTTATGTGTGGCTTTAAGAGAAGAAAGCTTTAGATGGGAAAAACACAGAAATTATTAACACACAGTTGTCTTTTGTGGTTGACATATAGAGGGATGACACATATAGTTCAAGGTGCTCATGTCGTATGTCCAGAACCAAGGGTACCGTGATGTCATGTAATACGACAGAGGTGACAGTTACTTAAAACACTCCACACTCATTATATTCCTTATTTTGAATCAATTGTTGTTTCTAGTTCAGAAAACATTTACTGTTGTAAATGTTTGCTGTCATCACTGCCACATTCAGCAACATGTTCCCATATGGGGTTGTGACCCACCATTTAAGAAGCTGGAGTCTGAGGTGGTTTGAAGGAGAAAAGTCCCCCAATAGGCTGATGTGTTTGAATACTTGGTCCTTTGCCTGGTGGTCATGTTTGGGGAGGTTTTGGGACCTTTAGGAATAGAAGTCTTGCTGAGGAAGAATATTCCTGGAGGTATGTTTTAAGGGTATATAGCCTTACTTCACTTCCTATTTTCTCTCTCTCTCTCACTCCCCCTCTCCCTCCCTTCCTGTCCCTCCTTTCTTTCCTTCCTTTTCCCCTCCTCTTTTTCTCTTTCCTCCCTCCCTCCCTCCCTCCCTCCCTCCCTCCCTCCCTCCCTCCCTCCCTTCCTCTCTCCCTCCCTCCCTTCCTCTCTGCTTCCTATGGGTAAACAAAGACGCGATCAGATCAGCCATCTTCTTACACCTATAGACATGCCAAGCCTTTCTGCCATGATGGACCATATCCCCCTAAACTAAACCCTTTGTTCCTTAAATTGTTTTTGTCATGGTGTTTTATCATAGCAGCAGAAAAATGACAAATACAAGGCTGTGCCACGTAGGCTTATGTAAGTCAATGCCATGATGTTCACACAACTATTATAGTCACTGGAACTTATCTCCGTCATTAAGCAACACAGTTGAATATACACAGCCTATTGGATATTTCTCTAGACAACCTTGACTTAATACAGTAGGAAAATATGCTCTAAATATTCTTACTTAAGTACTTTTGTGAACATCTTTTAATCTTTCTTGTATAAAGAGAGTTTAGTGAGCCGACTTACTGTTGTTTGTATGTGCATGATTTGAGGGATGACAACTTGGTATGAGAGAACCAGTCATGGAACGCATCCTTGAGGAAGGCGAAGCCACCCTCTCTCAGGAGTCATCCCTTGCTTTAGCCCTTCATCTATGCTTGGGGTTCCACGAGATTTTTCTTATGTGGGATGGGCATGTCAACTGGCACTCTCCTTGCTGAAGTCCTGTTTAGGCAGTTGTATGGCTGAAATCTCATGGGGGGGGGGTGGTGTCTTTGTTCCCCTGTCACTTCTAGAAGACACATCTCCAGAAAGGTCCCCCAGTCCTCCGTCTGTTCCTATCCTTTCATGTTTCCTAGGTCATGGGTGTAGGGGTTGTGTTGTGGATGTAGAGGGTAGATTAGTGTTCCTCAAGGAGGAGCTCTGGCATGGGTTCTCCAATACCAACTGGAGTTGTGTACCCCAGCACTTGTTCTAGCATTTTTTTTTTTTGCTAGTTGTGGCTTTCTGTAATAGTTTGTCTGCTGCAAAGGAAGCCCTCCTTTGGTGAGGAGTGAGACCTGCATGGCTGCGTGGGTATGAGGCTGCATACTTAGAATGCAGTCAGAATTATGCTGGCTTAGGAAACTAGCAGTAAAGGGTTCTTATCCAAGATTCAGGACCTCACTAGGCATGTGTGGCTGACCGTGTGTATAGTATCAGGAGTTATTTTCCTTCTGTTGAGAGGGCCTTATGCCCCATTGGACAGCTGATGGTTGCCTCCAAAATATAAGTACCACAATTGTACCATTAGGGCTATCTTTCTCTGCCCATCTTTTTTTTTTTTTTTTGTAGTTTGTAAGTGTTTAATCTGGGAAGACTATTGATTGATGTACTGGCTGGTTTTGTGTGTCAGCTTGACAGAAGCTAGAATTATCACAGAGAAAAGATCCTCCCTTGAGGAAGTGCCTCCATGAGATCCAGTTGTAAGGCATTTTCTCAGTTAGTGATCAAGGATGGGAGGGCCCCTTGTGGGTGGTGCCATCCCTTGGGCTGGTAGTCCTGGGTTCTATAAGAGAGCAGGCTGAGCAAGCCAGGGGAAGCAAGCCAGTAAGGAACATCCTTCCATGGCCTCTGCATCAGCTCCTGCTTCCTGACCTGCTTGAGTTCCAGTCCTGACTTCCTTTGGTGATCAACAGCAACATGGACAAGTAAGCTGAATAAACCTTTCTCTCCCCAACTTGCATCTTGGTCATGATGTTTTGTATGAATAGAAACCCTGACCAAGACTATTGGCTTCCTCTCTTGACAGCCTGCATGACACTTTCTGCCACTGAGAAGGTTAGTCCTCAGGTAGGATGCATTTGGATCAGTTCCAGTTTCTGAGACTTCTATATTCAAAATACACAGTGTCGTTTTCAGCAGCAAGGACTTACTTTCAACTTCCTTAAGAAATTGTCAAAAAAAAAATTCCAAATGCCATCCATTTTCCCTCCCACCAACAGTATCTGAGCTCTCACTGCTGAGTATTCTTGCCCATAGTTAGGGACGTTAGGCTTCCCATCTTTAATCATGCTAAGAGTACAGTGGCTGTCTCTGGAGTTTTAACTTAAGTTTGGCTCAGAGCTAATGATGTCAAATAGATTTGAATAGCTATGATGGTTCATTGTGCCGTGAGCCTTCCTGGATTGGGAGACACCCAGAAAATTGTCAAGATAAACTTCTGCATATGTCCTTAAAATCCTATCCAGAGATGACTGCTGTGTAAGGTACCAGAGAGGGAGAAGGGCCTCCTTACATGGGAGTGGCACTCTTCAGCAGGCTGGGGCCTCATGGGAATAAAAAGTAGGAGAGAGAAGTTCATTCTCACACAGCTGCTAGGCCCTTCTTAGGGAGTATGTTATTTGTTGCTGCCATTGCTAGGGACAGCGGACACTTGATACCAAGTATTGTGACTGAAGGAATGGCCTATCGTCTGTCATCGCTGATTATTTGAAAATGATGTGTATGCTCTCACAAAGGCCTCAGGTGAACACTGTTGGCAGAGTCACCATGAAACAGTTAGTACTGTGTACCCTTACTTCACACTTGAGGAAACAAGAACTGGAGAGTTCTATGACTTTATCAAGATCATTGAGCCATACTGTCGAATGTGCAATCATGTCTGGAATCCTCACATCCTTTGTTTTATGTTTCGTGTGTGTTTTTAGTTATTAGTAGCGCCATGACTCAAACACAGGGAGCATCATTAATTCTGCTACTTCATTTTTTTTTATTTTTATTTTTTGGCTACAAATACAGCAGACCTAATGATGCTGACCGAACATACAGTTTGATTTATTCTCACTCCAATCTCATGAAAATACTATAGTTTTCAATGTCTTGGTGATGAAACTATAGCACAGAAAAGTCATGCCATTGCCCAGTGTCACACAGCTAATTAGAGGTGTGGACAGGATACAAGCTTAACTACAAACAAATACTGTCTGTTCGTGTGTGTTCTCAATTGTTAAATATATTATACACTCTCATATACATATGTGCATATGCACATATATAAACATGTACACCTCTCATGTCATAACTAACTGTGGTCCTCTTAAATTTGAGAGCTTTATGGGTCAGGATGGAGAATTCCAGTAGAGCTATGATACTTAGAAGAAAGTTACATGGCAGGAGAGGCCTTACAGGGCGACTGCAGTCAGTCAGCACAGGGCAAGACCTTGAAAGAAAAACCAAAAGGAATCACTGGATTCTGTGTGGCATATACTGGGAGATGGAGAAACACAATCAACTTTGAGAAAGAAAGTTCTGGTCCATTTTGAACTGCTGTGTGTGGAGGAAATCTGGTCTCTGACTAAGATACACCACAACACTTTGGCTGTTGTTTATGGTCAGAATCCAGACCATAAAGCTAGGTTGTTTACCACTTTTCTATTCACTGGGATCGAGCTCTATAAGGCCCAGCAGGGACCACTCAGGCTGGCTGATTAATGCCTCCTCTACCAGGATTTCACCTTCCAGATAAGGGAGAGTGAGAAGCTGAGTGGTTGCCTTCCTGCTGGCATTGGGGGCTGGTGTTAATCTGTGCTATTTTAGCTCCCACAGGGTGAGGAATATGCCCAGTCAGAGGAGCTCGATGGGGCTGGAGGGCGGGCGGGTAGCAGAAACAGGTGCAAGACAGAAAAGCTACCCCAGTGAGGGTGAAGGAAGTTAGCTGAGACCATATCTATACTTACTCTTGCAAGTGTGTATTTTTGAATCACGACTTACTGGAACAGTTAGGCTCCTTTGAAATTTATTTCAGCCCTAATTGCATGAGTGTCACGACCATACCAACAAGGTACCTCGGACGTGGGGAGGGAGAGGAACTTGCCAATCAAGTCTGAGATCTCCTAATACTCTAGACAAGAAATAATTTGTTACAGGGAACAACTTCATTTGGGGGCTGCACAAGCAAACATGTTTTTAAGTCCTTCAGGCACCCAGCAGGGAACATGTCGTTCTGTCTGGGAAGTAGCCAGAAACTTACAGAGAGAGTTAGACCAATGCCAAGAACAAAGAGCCAGGCTGCTTTCTGCTCAGACAGGGACATTGTGTGGTGCTGGGCTGCCTACCCCTCTTTTCTCCTCTGGCTCCCACACTGTGTACATTGCTCTTCTGCCCTTCTCAATCCGTGGCTTGTTTTAAAATTATTACTAGAGGCCAGTATCCCCTGGAAAAGTGCAATCTTGCTATACAGCCATATGTCAACAGGTTCTTGCTTCTTTCCTTTAGTTGGTGTTCTGGGATCTCAGACCTGGAAGCTTTAGGGTGGAGCCAGGAGAGACCAGCTGTCAATCACTTCTCTCTCCCTCTCATCCTTGCCACAGATTGAAAATAGTCTCAGCAGTCAAGCCCCCCTACCCCCACACATTACCTCTTTGTTCTCGCTACGGCAAAGAAGCTGACAGACACTTGGAATTCAGCTAGTACCACCAAAGTTGGAGAAAACTTGGCTGTGACTCCAGAGCCTGCACATGTTTCCACTTTGCCCTGAGTCTTCCTCTTTCCCAGTGCATCACCTTGATGCAGCTACAAACCCGAATTTATCCATGGTGATCCCTTTATAACAGTGCTGGCAAAAACAAAACAAAATAAAACAAAACAAAGCACCCACTATTTCCATTTACTTTAAAAAGAAATATTTGCAAAGCGAGGTTTTTCAGACAATTCCTTATGTTTGTGTGAGGCATAGCTTCTTGTTTCAAACTTGTTAAGCTGACTTTCTGAGTCTCAGCCCCTTTTCTAAGTTTTGAAACTTCCATTAACCAAGAGGCCACCTACATGGATGATGCCAGCCACCGAAGGTGAAGAGTCCTTCTCATTCACATCCATCCAACAATCCACTTTTCTATCTATCCATCTGCCCATCTATTCACCCACCCATAGTATCAGGCATATTCTAAGTGTTTAGTGCCTAAGTGTGAAAACTAACTTTGATATGATAGAAGAATAGTGTAAAAATCTATGACAATTATAAAGCAAAAAGTGACATATATATTACATATCACTTATCAAATAACTGAAAATGGAAAAGTTTAGGAGAGAATGATGTTGGTGGATGTAAAGGATTCTGCAGCAGGAAAAAAAAATGTACTATGCAAAATATAAAAAGCCAAGCCCAGGCAGGATCCACTCACTCTAGGTTTGGGACCTGTTAATTGGTTTTACATGTGTGGGAGAGGAGCCATCACATGGCTAGAGTCCAGTGTGGGGAGATAGGGAGGTAAGCGAGGTGCCTCACTGACAGGTCAAGCTGGGTGGAGACTGTAATCATCACCAGCATAAGTGAGAAGACTTGACTGACCGTTCAAAGGCAGTGAATCCAAATCCCAGCTCAACATTCCTAAGCATGACCTTGAGCTATTCATTTCCATGGTCAGGTTATCTAATAAATATTTATGATCTCTGTCACACACTGGACGTGGTGTGGGGGTATGGAATTCCCCTGCCTTCCTTGTCTGTGTGCATTCCTGTAGTTCAGGGGTTGCTGGAGCTTTGCCTTACTTCATGCCATCTGTAAAATGATGGATAATACGTAGGTATGCTGGAGGAGTAAATGAGTAACTATCCACTACACATTTGAGTCTCCTCTGGCAGTGCCATTGTTTAGAGGCCACATATAAGTGGGAAGGATAGTAGTCAGTGTCCTTCTGTGCCTCCTAAATGTCCTACTCACGTTATCATAGATGCCACAATTTCTTTTAAATTTTTATCACATTAAATTGTATATATGTACATATGCATGTGTGGGTGCCCATGTGACCCAATAAGTGTGTGTAAGTCAAAGGACAACTTGTAGAAGTTGGTTCCCTCTATCTACAGTTCCCAGGAACTGAACTCGGGTTGTCAAGTTGTGTGAACCTCTACCTGCTGAGCTATCTTACCAGCCCCCAGTTTCCTTTTTAAGGCTGAATAGTTCATTGTGTATGGAGATTTTTCCTATTGCTTAAGACTGGGCAACTTGGTTCTGAATTTAGTGAAACATAAACACCGTAGAGGTAAAAACAACAACTGGGCTTTCTTAAGAGGCAAGTCCATACTGCTACTCAAGTTATCATTTGATGACCATTATCTTCAAGGAGCTGTTGAAGTGCAAGTCGAAGCTACAGAATGAGCTCAACTCCAACAAGTCAGTGACAAGTTCCAAGAGGAAGACCAGTAGAGATTAGATTTGTGTGTAAAGAAGTTGAGCCTAATCTAATTTTTCAGTTGCATGGCTACTTATGCAACGAATTTGCCAAACTGTACTTTCCTGCCTACTTGAGCCTTGGGGAAGAAATTTAAGAAGAAAACTTGAGGTAGAGAAAATGAACAACTGGAGAAGGCAGCTCAGCTCGTTTCCCCCTAGCTGTCAGGAAAAGGGTTCAGGAATCATCTGTAGGGCAAGCAAATGCCATGGAGGGCATTAAACTTGAACTTTAATGACAGAACCTGACTGAGAGTCACCAAAAGAAGAGTCCCAGGAACAACAATCCCCAGGCTGGAATATATTGGAATGGGACCCAAGGGAGATTGTGAGAGACCCCCAGGGATTGACTTCTTATGCCAGATGGCCACACAGTGAAGAGGCAGAGAATCATCAGATGCTACCCAGGAGATGTAACACTTGGAAGCCCACCTGGCCAACGGTAGAGATCTTACCAGCCACTGGTAAGCAAAACATCTCCTTCCATTTAGTGTATCTTCTATCTGTGACCTCTACGTAGAAAGAAGAGCAGAAGATGAAGGGATTTGGGGGTGAGGTGGGCCAGAGAACCTTCCCACCCTGTCACTGGATCCAGTGTGGGTGGTAGACATTTATACTGGTCCACAAACTAAAGCTGATGGCTCTGGAATTATACCTTTACAATTCCAAAGGCCAGGGAGCTGGGAACTGATGGAGGCGCCATAGAAAATTGGGAAGGAGAAACTCTACAGAGTTTGTTAAAGCCAGGATTGGAGGCAAATGAAAACCTGACAGATTTGAACCTGGTGGAGGGCACAGAATTCAATAAACTGGAAAAGGCTGGAAGGAGAATGATAAACACTCAAGACTTCACAGTGGTGGGTTGTATTCCTAGACAGACACCCAAAGAAAATAAATATTTTGACACTTTTTTTTTTTTTTTTACTGAAGGGAAAAATATTCTATTTGTACTTTTGGTTTAGGGGAAAGCATAATCTGCTCTGTCTCCAAGTTTTCATTTTCCATCAGGAAGGGAGATGTTTTTCTCCGGTGTTTACAATATTCTCGTGTTGCTCTGGATATTTGCTTTCTTAGGCATTTTGTGGACCTCCCTGTTCTCCAGGAATAAAGAGGATCACAGAGGTCCTCTAATGTTGCTTTTACCTGGTTAAGAAAAAGAGCTGAAGGGCTTGAGGAAGAGTGTCTGGGGGGAGGGGGTGGGCTGGGGGAGGGAGCAGATTGGGGGAGGAGGCGGGCTGAGCAGAGAGGAAGGAAGGGAACTTCAGTCAGGTTGCAAAGTAAATTACTTAAGTAATTTAAAAAGAAAACGATTTAAAATAAGAATAAGAACTATTTCATTAAGAAGGAAAATAACAAGTTATTAAAAACAGACTGTTTTGTACAAGAGTGCAGATGGATCAATATCTGCAGACTGATGACACCACAAGGAGACTGAGTGGCCAGGTAGTGAAATAGAAGCAAGAAGACACTGAGCTTGGGGCTCAGCATGTATTTTTAAAAGATTTTATTTTTGTGTGGTTAAGTGTGCCCCCTGATGTCAGAGGACAGCCCCAGGAGTGTCTTATCTTTTGCCTTGTCTGAGGTCAGGATCTCTCTTTTGTTGTCAGCCATTGTGAACTTGCCCACAGGATAGCTGGCATGTTTGTTTTCCAGGAGCCTAAGAATGAAGAAAACACATGCATGATATAGACTGAGTTTGGGGTAAGTAAGCTGAGTTTGGGGGTAAACCCAAGCATCCAAAAAGTCTTCGTATTTTACACATAAGAACATGGAAACCCTAAATCCTAATTCTGAATCTTTACTTACAAAAATGGTATCTGTGTAACAATAGAATGGCCTTGGAAAATCTTGGACTTTTGTTACAGGCCTCAATGTTTTCAATGGCAGCTGGGGCTTTTGTTACTTAAGGCTGGGTAGTCAGCTGGCTAGAAGCTGGGCTCTGCGCCTGGCCTGTGAAACAGTCCTTTGTTCAAATAAACAAAACAAAATCAATCAGGCAGATAAGGAGTTTCCATCTCTAAATGAAGCTTGACTTCACTGTCAACCTGACCGAATTGGAAAGGAGCCTAGTCCTGAGGCTGAGCCCTTGTTCTCTGTTCCTCTCTTTCAGGGAAGATCTACTTACATATTCTGGGAACACAGCACTCTGGTATGGGCGAGTCTCTGTTGCCAGATCTGGGCTAGTGGTTCAGTTGTCTCCACTTACCAGGCCTGTGAAGAATCCCAAAGCCTAGTTTTTATATGGCCCTTCTCAGAGTATGGCCACCTAGCAGTTATTCTGTAAGTAATTCAGATGGCAAATTCTTTAGACATTGAAATAATGGTCTTAAGACTCAGAGGTGGGATGGTGGGGCAGTGGCTTTTGGGTAGTTAACAACAGCATGAGTTCCTGAGTTCCAGTCTGTTTGAAATCAAGGCTGCAGTCACTAAACTCATTTTGCTCAGGAAGTTTTCCTCCATTAACGATTAGGGTTGTTTAATTGATTTTAAGGGTAAAGTCAACTTTGGTTTCAGGCAGATACTTATAGGCTATCTTTGAACAGTAGTGGCACCCTACTGTTTCCTGACAGTCATTATTAAAATGGTATGAGCCAAATAGATAGGAATAAACTCAGGAAAAAAAATCTTTCTACCCTCAAGCTTTTTCTTTTTTTTTTTTTTTCTTTTTCCCTTTCCTTTTTGAGGTAGGGAGAGCAGAAAGAAATCTTCCTGTAAGGAGATGTTGCAATGGTGAGCCCGGATCCAGGGAGGGAGGTGAATTGATTGACCAGGAAGCTCAAGAGAGCAGGGTGGGCTTGGGAGAGATGCTAGCTGAGTCAAGACTGAGGTCAGAGGGTGATGAGCTTGGGCTTGACTTCTGAAACTGCACCTGCAATGGGCACTATCTTATTTTAGAGCCATGTATGAAGGGCAACTTTGAAAATGTTGCTTAAGCCAGTAAAGGAACAAACAAAGGAAAGCAAAACAAAAACACCAACATAATGGGGGTGGGGAGCTCCGAGATGTCTCAGAGGGCTAGCAAGCTTAAACACGGGACTTTGATTCCTGGAACTAACACACACACACACACACACACACACACACACACACACTAGTTGTGGTGGAGTGCATCTCCCGGCTTATGATTTGTAGGAAAAGATTGGAGGCAGAAGAGACCAGAGAATTGTTTAGTAGTTTGAAGACTGGGTAACCTGGAGTGCACAGTAAAATAACAAAAAATAAGGGAAGCCTTGCTTCTTCTATGAGGCGGGAGGTGAGAGCTGACTCCTGAAAATTGTCCCTTGACCTCCAAATGAGTTTACACACACACACTGAGGGCGGGGATTAAATTAGAAATATTAAGAAACCTAGTCTTACCACCTTAAAAATGGGGAGAAATTAACTTTGTGCAAAATAATAAAAGAAAATTGTGAGTGTCCAGAGTCGCAAAATCATCCAGGAAACCAAAGTGTGAATGTGTTGAGTTGATAAATGTCTGAGGAGCTGAACTGCCCTAGTGAGGGCCACTCTGAGAGAAGCAGCTTATGGGTTGGTCAGGAGAGACCACCTCAAGAGGAAGGAAAGACGTACACAAAAGTGTCCTCTTACTCTGTGTTCCTGGGAAATGAGCTTTAGGTCTTCGGTTGGCAAACATGCAGTTATGTGGCTTCCCTATCCAGGGATGCCATAGTGAGGGGAAAGGAGGGCAAGAAACAAATGAAAAGCCATGACTAGAAGTGACTAAGCTCTAGTCACTGGATGAAGAAAGGGTCACAGTTATGACCATTCCCAGGACCAACAGTCTCCCCACTGGCATCTTGCCTTCTCCAGCTTCTCACATTTGGTCTGTTAACCAACTATGGTTTCCATTATTTCTATGCACACGGCTGCTGAGATTTGACCTGGTCAATGGAGATGAATGTTACTGCTATTATAACAGTAAGGGGGTCTGACCTTCTCTTCTTTAGAGTTGAAGGGAGAATCACTAGAGTATTAGGTGACAGATACAGAAACATACAAGTAAATAAATAAAAGATGTTAGAATCCATTCAAATAATTAAAGAATTCTCTGTCCTTAGGGAATATTTATGTTTACAATACAGATAGTTTTCCCCCACTAATAATATTGATAAGGAAAGCCCACTTAGGACTCTTTAATTGTTGCTACTAAAGTTACATCAAAAAGCGAAAGTCCTGACTGTGGTGACCAGTTGCTCAAGATGACCCCTATTTGTAGTGTGTAAATTTGATTTTTCTCATGAAACTCAAGAATGATTAATTGCAAAAGTAAATAAGTAATCAATCCATGTAAAGGTAAAAGCAGTCAATCCAGGGGAAACTTCCTGTTGAAATCATTTGAAAGATGTGACCTAGTTCCTAGTTGTTTGCTATCTCTAGTGCAGCACTTTGGAATTCCCTGGCTCATGATCTCTCCTCATTCCCTCTTGCCATATATTCAACATTCCTTCTTTATAATGTGTGTGCGTGTGTGTGTGTGTGTGTGTGTGTGTGTGCGTGTGCGTGTGCGTGTGCGTGTGTGTGTGTGTGTGTGTGTGAGAGAGAGAGAGAGAGAGAGAGAGAGAGAGAGAGAGAGAGACTGAGATTTGACCAAAAAGTGATAAACTAGGCTCATGGGAAAGTTTTTTTTCCAATAAAAGACACAGATGAAAAATATAGGGTTTATTGGCTCCTGAATTCTTTTACCCTAAATCCTAGTAGGATGCCTGGTGCTATGAGAGCCATCCTTGGAGGGAGCAAAGCATCAAAAGCTAGCACAAAAATTCAACATGGTCAGGGTATCAGAAGGAAAGCAGGATCACTCCCCAGTGACTGAGGACCTTGATGCTTGCTCCAGAGTACAGGTATTGTAGACTAGAAATGCTCCAGAGTATAGGCATGGTAGACCAGAAAAGCAAACCAGAAAAGAAAAATCCCACCAGGGATGTTGCTCTGCACTGCTGTTTTTTGAAGCTCACAGAAATCAGAATTCTGACAAAGAATAACCTGAAGCTGGGCCACTGTTCTGTAACTGATTTTAGAGTGGAGACCATCTCAGTAGCAAGCTAAGAGGACCGACAGCCAATCTGGATCCTGGGATTAGTTGTGTAAAATTCTGAGTCTTGCTTTACAACAGGTTCCTCTGTTTACAAGGTGTTTCTATTAGCCTGGGGTCCCTGTGTCAAAAATGTCTGAGAAATTTAACTGAAAGAAAAAAGGACCTTTGTTTGTTTGTTTGCTTGCTTGTTTTTGTTTCCCCCCAGTTTGTGAGGTTTTAATCCATGGCTCTTTGACCCTGATATTGTTGGGCATGGAACAAGGCGAAACATGGCTGTGGTGTGGTCCTGGTGGAGCAAAAGTATACATTGTGGAGCTGGGAAGCAGGGAGGGAGAGAGAAAGAGAGAGGTGGGGAGGGGATGGGGGAAGGGAGGGAGAGAAAGAGCATGAGAGCTTGAGTTCCCAAGATAACCTTCAGGGCAGGCTGCCAAGAACCTACTTCCTTCCTATAGGTAGCTGAGCCTCCTACAGTCTCTCCTGCCTGCCACCAGGCCCAGCAGCTGGGGACCAATGTTTCCACACCTGAACTTTGTCGGGGACATTTAATGTTAGATCTCTGTCAAAAGGTCAGTGCCAATGCAAGAGAGCAGTGCCCTAAGCTCTCAAAACGTGCTTTCATGTAGTTATACGAGATTTTGTAAAACTTTTTATGGAGACAATTTTTCTTGCTAGTGATTCCTTTCTATTAATTAGATTTAATCATGTTCTCTTCCTAATCGTGTCCCTTCTCTCAATAAAAAAGAAAATAGAAGCCTTCGTCAGTTTCAAAATACCTGCTTCCTTCTCTGAGGTCAATCAGGTGACCAAAATCTCACTCTGAATGAAAATCAATTTTCTGAAATCAAATTCTAAATAGATATTTTATTAATTTATTTTAATTCATATTGTGTGTGTGTGTCTGTGTGTGTGTGTGTGTGTGTGTGTGTGGTATATATACTGCTTGTGTGAGCACATGCTCATGTGAGTGCTCTTGCAAGAATGTGTTTATGAATGCGGAGGTCAGAGGTCAACATCAGGTATTTTTTCTCTAACTTGCTCTGTCTTAGTTTCTTAAGCTTTGCTTTCATTGGTTTTAGTCACGTGACTGACCTGTGTATGGATACGTGCATTTGAGTGCAGAGGACATGGAGGTCGGAGACTTTAGATCCCTCCCTCTCTGCCCCTGAGCTGACATGACAGATGACTACGAGCTGCCAGTGGATTCTGGGAAACAGACTCAGGTGCTCTGCAAGATACTCTGCTACCTTGACCGTTGAGACATTTCTACAGTCCTACATCTTTTTTTTTTTTTTTTCCACCTGGGATAGGGTATCACTGAACCTGGAACTCATCAATTTGTTCATTGGTTAGGTTGGTGTTCAAGGAATTTCAGGGATCCCATCCCAGAGTTTCAGTAAAAGACACGCTGAGAACCTGTCTTTTCTGCGTGTGCCCTGGAGATCCTAACTCAGGTCCTCAGGCTTGCACAGAAAATACCTTATGCTATAAACCAACTCTCCAACTCACAAGATTTCAAGTGAAATGGGTCTTGGGAGGAAAGTGGGAATATTGTTAGTGAAGTAACAGAATTTCTTCTAGACTGATTTAAGTCCTGCAAACTTTACGCACACGCACTTCCAGTGAGTAGATTCTAGTACTCCACATTCAGCCTGGTTTCCCCCACGCCGGGCATTTTGGGGAGAGGGTGATGGACATTGAACAAGGGGCTTCATGTGTACTAAATAAATGCCTCACCACTAAGCCCTACGCGATGTTTAAAAAAAATGTTGTGCTTCCAGATTGTATTGTTTCTCCCCAGGACACAAAGTTTTCTTGGTGCCATGGCTTCATTATGCTGAGTTAAGGTAAGGTGGGTCAAGGTGGGTGTCATGCATTGAACTGCATTCCTCTCTCAAAGGCATTGTGGATCTCACACCTAGCTGCTGCTGTGGCCATCACCACTTTCTTTTCTTTCTTTTTTTAAATTAGGTCTTTGCATATGATCACATTAAGATAAGGTCATTAATTCAAACATTACTGTGTCCTTAGAGAATGGAATTTGGACCTAGAAGTAATGGAGAAGGCAGTGTGAAGACATAGGGAGAGAAGAGGGCCTCCAGCTGAGGAGCACCGAATCACAGGAAGCTGAGAGGCCTGCAGCCAAAGAGCACTTCCGGGGAAGCTGAGAGGCCTGGCGTGGATTCCCTTCACAGCCCTGAAAGAATCAAGTTCTCTGGTACTTTCATTACGAATGTCAACCATAAAGAATGTGAGGTGGCCTATTTCTGTTATTTAAGGTCAGTTTATGAACCGCTTTTTGGAAGTTCTCGGCCATTGACAGTGGGGGAAAGACTTTTGTGGTCACGTGCTGATGTGCAGCGTCAAAGCCAGGCAGCTATTCCCATGTTGAAAACAGAAGGCTATTTTAAAAAAGCAATCACCTTTTAAGATTCAATCTAGCAGGGAACACTGAGCAAGGAGACAAAAGTGAGTGATGGAATTTAACTGCTACTCAAAATTTCAAAAACGTCTTCTTGCTGCAGGTCCTGGTTTCTGTCCTGGGCTCACACAGCAGAGTGTGTCCCTGATGGTTGCTTCGTCAAAGTGCCAGTCACAACACGGTAATTTCTGTGTCTTACGTGAGAATTTCGAAAGGCATATTGTACAAATTACTCTGCGGCCGACTCTATCACCTAGAGCAACATAAACCTTCAGAGAAATGGCAGTCAAAACTTGAATGACGTTTTTTTCAGAAACTAAAAAAGTAATCTGAGAATCTGTATGGAAACACAAAGGCTACGAAGAGCAAGCAGCCCTGAGCCAAAGCAACAAAGTTGGAGGCATCAGGCAACCTAAATTCAAAATATACTGCAATGCTGTGGGAAATATTAAAAAAGAAGATGGCACTCTCCCACGCTGTGCCTCTGCCCCGCAGCCTGTCCGGCCAATGGCTGACCTGTTTTTAACTCATGGAGACTCTCTGGCCCTGAGCTCCCAAAACATCTCCACCCAGCTCTCTAAGTTCCCACTGACCAGTAGCTACCACATCAACCCAGTGCTTCAAATCCCCCACAGCCTTTGTGGTGCACCTCAGGCAAATCCATGCTTTGCTGCTGTAGCTTTCTCTCTTGCACCCGGACAAGCTGCTGAGTGAAGGAAAACACACCACAAACTTAGTTCAGAAATGACAGTGACTCAATCCTAATTTTGTAAACTTTATTAAATCTAAATCTTCCAGTGGCGAATCCTGATGGGTCCACCATTGAAATCCCGAGATACTTGTAGCTACATTTTGTCCTCACACTATCCCCATCCAAAAAGGCCTATTTCTCTCTGCTTCCTCTCTTTCTCCATCCAACCAGTTCCACCTACTCACCCAGGCTCCTTTGTTCACTAGGGAATTGGTTCACAAAAAGCCACCTGAGTATGGGACTCATTCTTCCTTCCAGACAACCCTTCCTGGGAGAGTGGAATTAACATAAAAATACAGGCAGCCCAGAGCCATCCAGAACGCTACAAAGCTTGGGTTGTCAAAATATCATGGCACGGTATAGAAACAAATCAAACGAATGACCAGTGGATCTCAAGAGGAAGTCCAGAAATGAACTCGTCTATTTTAGTTAACTGGTCTTCAACAATGGTCACAGGACCACAGGGCGAATAAAAGACTACCTTCTTAGTGGCTTTGTGGTGGCCAAGCTCCCTGTATAACCACAAGGTGGTCATCTCAGCCCACATGTAAAAATTAACTAAAAATGGGCTACAGTGCTAAACACAAAGCTTACAACCATGAAACTGCAAGAAGAAAAGATCTAGAAACAATTGTCTTAGCAAAAATTTCTTGGCTATGGCATGAAGGATGTACTCATCCATGTACTCACAAACAGAAAGATACAAATGAGATTATACCAAACTAAAAGGCTTTAGCCTAGACAAAAACCAACAAAAACAAAGAAATGGAGTAAAGGGAACACATCGAGAGGCCTAGGACAAACATCCATTATGTGTTGGACGAAAAGTGGGTATCTAAAATGCACAAAGTACTCAAACCTATAAGAATACCAACTACCCAGTTAGAAATTTGGGCAAAGGAGAGGAGTGGAAAGTCCCCCAGCCGAGACATGCAAGCTGCAGGTCAGGCACAAATTGAGTAGTTGTGCCACTAAACACCAAAAACCGCAATTAAAATCACAATGAGAGATCACACCTTTAAGGATAATTCATATAAAAGAGACAACAGATGCCTCAAGGATGTAGACAAAGAGGAACTCTTGTATAAATGCAGTAGGTGAAAATATAAATCAGGAAAACCATTATGGAAAACAATATGGAAGTTCTTTCAAAAATCAAACACGGAACTATCACATGATCCAGCAATTCCACTTCCAGCGATGTGGTCAAAGGAAATGAAGTCAGTGTGGTGAGGAGACACTTGCTCTTGCCCTTGCATTCCAACATTAGCCACAAAGCCAAATCACAGAATTTACTGCAAGCCATCGGTGGATAACTAGAAGAAAATACAATGTGGACATTCAGCAGAACACTGTTCATCTGTTAAAACGATGGAATGTCTGTATTTTGCAACAAAAAAGCCAAGCCCAAGTTGCACAGATAGTACGCATTACAGAGCACGAGTGGAATCTAGAACAGGGGAGCTTAGAGTAGCAACCAGTAGAACAGTGAGGTCTCAGGTCAGGACGGGCAAGGAAGGGGAGATGGCGTGTAGACAATGAGGTTTCCTTTGAGCAGGAGAAGTTCTGGCATTCTTCTGTGCAGCCCAGCAACTATTTATAATGGTGTGTTGCATGCCTGGCAACCACCAAGAGGGCAGTTTTTAAATATTATCTCCACCAGACAGAGTAAATATGTTAGATAACAGATGTGTTAATTTAGTTATTTCAAACTGTGTGTGTGTATATATACATACATATATATATATATATATATATATAACCAATACTGTGTGTAAATTTTAATTATTTGTCAATTAAAGTAAAAACAAGAAAACCTAAATTTATAACCCAACATTCCCTAAACCTCAGCCTCCTCCTCATAGCACATGGTCGAGGATCATCTAAACTCAAATTGGACCACCACAGACTTAGCAAAAATGCTTTTGAAAAATGCCATTCTATTTTCTAATAAGCTGCCTCTGAATTCCACCTGAAGTTAAACAATTTTTTTAGGGGGGGGGGGGGGGGTGGTATCCCTTGACATCACACTTCAGAACTGTGCGTGCAGTACTTTACTGTGATGGTGTACTCATTCATGTATCATCGCTGTTAGGGAATAAAACTCCTTGGCAAGATAATCCTAAAAGAAGTCCCTGTCCATAGGGCAACGATTTCAAGTCATTCCCCTGTCTTCATGGAGGAACATGGGCTCCTCTAATCTTAAAGATTTTGGTGTTTCACTCTCACTCTTTTGACTTCTGAGGAAACAATGCTTCTCAGTTGCTCCATGCTAAAACTTAAGTCACAGAAATGGAAATGGATTTTAAGCAGTCAGACGAGAATAGATGGCATCTGGTTTTCATAAAGAAGTCCCGAAATATCATGTACCTTGGATTAAAATGGCTGAATTGTTCTTCAACAGTCAGAGAGAGAGAGAAAGAGAGAGAGAGAAAGAGAGAGAGAGAGAGAGAGAGAGAGAGAGAGAGAGAGAGAGAGAGAGAGAAGGGAAGGCATACTCTAGCCATTTTATTGATCACACCAGCATGCTTTTGCAGAGCTGTGCAACTGCCTGCTTCCTCTCCACACCCTCATGACGTAAATGTATTTCTAATTTTTTTTTTCAAAAAAATACTCTTTGGGTATTCAGCTCCTCTGGCACTGGCATATGATGTGGCATCGTATACAGAAATGCCTTTCCATCTGCCTGTTCTCTATCCTGCAGACTTCTTCAGCAAACTTCCCCATGCAAACTCTGATGTGAAAAATCCTGGGTCCCTGAATGTCTCCAGTTACTGTCAGTGGTGGGGACTGAGCCAACCAGGCTTCCCAGCAGCCAACACAGGCATCATGTATGTGGACCAACAAGAGAAGGAAAAGCAACCCCCAAGTCTAACCTTCAGGAGGCTCATCCACAGACAGCAATGGAAATGACAATAACAATCCCTAACCCTACTTTCCACTAGCCATCCTCCATGCATGTCTGTCCATCATCCCAGACACCATAACCCTCAAAATTCTCACCCTCCCTGACATCCTTGGAAAAATGTTCTTTTTCCATCCCTTTCAAGTTCTTCTCTGTTTGGGGAAACTCAACGCACCAACGGAACATTTCTTTACTGGATAACATTAGCAGAAATTGGGCTACCTTCAAATTTCTTCTGAAGGTGTCTCACATGCTTCATGAAAACAAAACCAACCAACCAGACAAACAAACAAACCAAACTGTAACTGCAGTTTTTATTCCAATTTCTCCAATTTTTTGCTCTCAACCCTCAGTCTCTCTGAAACTACATCTGTCACTGTTTTGGTAAAACATGCTCATCGTTTGGCTCAGCATTTAAAAAATCTTCTCCAACAGTGTTAAATGAACCCCTGATTTTTAAAGAAAAGCCTCCCAGATTCACCACAGAGTAGGAGTCAGAGCCTTGGTTTTTCTCAGATGGACCATAGGCAGTCATCCTTTAAGTTCTTTCAAAAGGTTTTTTGGAACACACACTTAAAGATAGGCAAGTAAACTCTCTATATTGGAAGTTCAGGTCTGAGCTATTCACATAAACATTACTGGTACAAGGAAAATACATACTTCCATTTCCTTTCAAAACCCTTTATACTATTTTACAATCAGGTCTCTGCCATGTTTCCAACCATCTCAGCAGACACTGGCTAGCATTGCCCCATTGAAGGTAAGGGTTTTGTCTAATAGCTTCCCAGCGTTGGTGCTTTTGTCTGTTGTAATGTTTTCACTCATCTTAGGTAAGATTCTGTATTGTCTATCAACTCTTTATTTGCCCATATGGCGTAGTACAATTCCACTTACAATATTTGGGTCGCTTTATCTTTTCTTCTTTTGAATGTCAGGAGAAAGTTGGGACATACACTAGAAATGTATTTAATCTTTAAAGAAAGTGAAATTTTTTTGTCTAAATATTTGTTCTTTCCCACCAATAGTAGATGATTTTCTGTTGTCTTATGTCCAAGCTAGTAAGTGTAAGAACACATTTAAGATGTTTTGTTATGCTAAAAGTAGTGACACTTCATATATTTAGTTGACAATTCCCCTGTGAATGATATGCTTAAAACAATTTCATGAGAGTGCTTGCTATCAGCATGTGTCCAGTGAATACATGAGGAACCAAAAGTAATTTGCCTAACCTCTTCTTTATTGGAGTCGTCCTTTAAGACCTGGAAAGTGTTTCATTTGTGTTTGTGTGTGGGGGAGGTCTGTATGTGTCTCTCTGTGTGTGTATGTGTAAATCCTTTATCAGATATATAATATACAGTTATTTCTGGCAGCTTATAATTGATATTCTTATTTTTTAATGTTATTTTGAAGAGAAGAAGCTTATAATCTTCTTCTGGCCCTGTGGGTATGAACAACAGGCCACTCTTTTGTGGTATATTTAAGAAATCTTCCCTACCTTAAAGACAAAGTTTTCTTCCGTGTTGTCTTCTAGAAGTTTTATCATCTGGGCTTAGGGTAGCTCTTTAATTTAATTTCTATATTTCTGTGATTGAGATTCACTCCTTTGTATGTGGAAGTCCAATTATATTGGCTCATTTTCCAAAATCACTATCCTCCCTCTGCTGGATCTCTTTGGCACCTCTGTCAAAAATCAATTGCCCATATACATGTGGGCTTATTTCTGAACTCTCCATTCTCACCAATTGATTTTTTTCCTTTTGGTCCATTCTGACTCCACATGCTCCTGATTACTAGAGCTTCATTATAAGTGTTGAAGACGCACACATCTTCTGCTTTTGCATCTTCCCTTCTCAAGTTTATTTTGGTTCTTCTAGCTCAATCCCATTTCTGTAAGAGCTGCAGAATGAGTTGGCCAATTACCAGTGAAAAACCTACTGAGATTCTGATGAGGATTGAAATGAATCTAAACAACAACTTGAAGTTCACACAAGTGACTTCTTAAAAATAATGAGTCTTTTGATCTCTAAACATCCATTTCGTAGATAGATTTGTCTCTCCATGTAGTCACACCATCTTTATTTTCTCTCAGAGTTGTTCTTAGTTTTCACTACACGCATCATGTTGACTTTCCATCAATTTGATATAGTTACGTGGCTGTCTTTTTATCTTCTTGCTTATATGTGTGTGTATATACATGTGTGTATGTGTGTGCATGTAGAAGCCAGAGACATAATTCAAGTGTCTTTCTATGTCTCTTTTCCCCTTAATACTTTTTCCATTTTTATTGAAAATACATTTTTCATACAATATATTATGATTATAGTCCCCCCAAAAGGCAGTTTATGGTGGAAGAACTCAAAGCACCTTTACTTGCAGATGATATGACAGTATCCATAAGTGACCCTAAAAATTTCACCAGGGAACATTTCCAGTAAATATAATAAGCCCTTTCAGCAAAGTATGTGGCTATAAAAATTAATTCACAAAATTAGCAGCCCTCCTAATATACAAATGACTAATTAACTAATAAAGAAATCAGGAAACTAATACCTTTCACAACATCATCAAATAATATTAAATACCTTGGGGTAATTCTAACCAAGCAAGGAAAAACTTCTGTGATAAAGACAGTATGACAATGAAGAAATTGAAGAGTCTATCAGAAGATGGAAAGATCTTCCATGCTCATGAAGTGGTATTAGTATAGTAAAAATGGCTCTCCTCCAAAAAACAATTGAGTCTACAGACACAATGCAATTCCCATCAAAATTCCAATACAGTTCTTTATAGATCTTTGAAAGAAAATTTCCAGCTCCAGGTAAACACACACATACACACCAAAAACAAAAAGAAGATATCTAAAACAATCCTGAATAATAGAAAAATCTGCTGGAAGTGCCAATATCCCTGATTTCTGCTTGTACTACAGAGCTAGTAGTAAAAACAGCATGGTATTGGTATAATACCAGGCACATTGATCAACAGAATACAATTGAAGACTCAGACATAAATCTTCATATCTATGGACACCCAATTTTTGATTAAGAAGCCAGAAACAAACACTGGATAAAAGATAGCATCTTTGACAAATGGTGTTGATCAAACTAGATGTCTCTATGTAGAAGAATTCAAATAGCTACATATTTTTGACCCTGCACAGAACTCAACTCCAAATGGATCTAACACATAAACATAAAACCAAATACATTGTTAGCTGATAAAAAAAAAAATAAATTAGAGAATAGCTTTGAACTCACCAGTACAGGAAAAGACCTTCTGAAAAGAGTGTCATTACTATAGATACTAGAAACAACAATTAGTACATGGGACCTCATGAAACAGCGAAGCTTCTACTTGTCAAAGGACACCATCGTATGGGCAAAGCAAAAGCCTAAGGAATGGGAAAAGATTTTTATGTACTACATATTTGATAGAGGGCTGATAGCCAAAATATATAAAGACATAAAATAGGATAAAACAAACCAGAATAAGAAAAGCTAACCCCCCCAAAAAAACCCAAACAAAGAAAACTATCAAAGAAAAAAAAAGCACAAGAAATACACAAAGACGCAGAGACAACCATGTTTGCACACACAGAAATCCCACAAAAGCACAAAACTGAAAACCCATATCATCTACAACATCTACATCTACATCTGCATCTGCATCTACATCTACATCTACATCTACATCTACATGCACAAAGTTTCTCTCAGGAAGAAAATGAAGAACACCCTGACAAAGCTTTATGAGACAAAGAACCTGAAGACATGTCATTGTGTCTGTCTTCTGTCTTGTGTTTGCCATCTGAGCCTGTCCTTTATGCCTGCCATAGCTTTTGAAACAGAATTTCTAACTGGAGCCATTATATTCATTATATTCATCTAGACTGGCTAACCAACAAGCCCCAACGACCCTCCTTCTGTCTCCATTTCTCCAATGCTGGGTATTTTAGGCATGTGTTGCCACATCTGGCTTCATGTAGTTGCTGGGGATCTGAACTTGTCTTCATTGCTTCTCTGCAAGCATGTTACCGACTGAGCCATACTCCAAGCCCCCTGCCTTTTTAGGACTTAGTACATGTCATAATTCTAGTAAATCCCTACCTATCACCTCTGTTCTTTCTTGGGTCATACTTCTGGAATCAAAGGCAATTTTTATGTAATACCTGACCATGGCATTGCTTTTTATTGTTTTAGTCTAAACTTATATCATTGCTTCCTAGCTGCTGAGGACCATGGAGGGATAGATTATGCATGTTTTCATTACTATCGCATCCCAGAGTCTATCTTTGTACTCAGCACCTAGTAGATACTTGATCAACGTTAGCTGATCTACTGCTAAGTAATGAGTAACTTGTGACTTCACTATTCAGTGGATTCTGTGTTCAATTACAGTTTTCAAAACAGTCTGAACACCATTGACTCTTTATTTTCATCTCTCTTAGCAGGAAACTCTACAATCACAAATGAGTGAAACCATGCTGGATTTCCTTGCTTGCACAAGGTCAGTGAACAAGATCCTCATCAGGGGTAGGTAAGAGAGGTTTTTTATAGTTTTTCAAGTGTTGTTAAAATAGCAAAGAAAAAGAAATAATACATACACAGTTCTACAGGGTCAACCATTGATCTGATTTGCATCAGGCCACCTAGTTTCAGTCTCACATCTGTAGTCTGGTGACCTTCAGTGTATCATTTATTCCATCCCTGGGGATATAGGAGAGATCAAAGAAGTGTCTGTCATCCCCACATACGCCACTTTAGCATAAAGATTATTTTCACCTCAAAGATATTTTGTATGACAAAGGAACCATCCTAAATCTCTCCTTGAGTAAGAGTAGAAATCAGAAAGCATAGACTTTCATATACTATCTATCCAGAAGTTCTATGGCCACAGAGAAAATGGATAGTCTGTGATGAAGTGGATCTGTATATTCAAGCTTCAGTCTGTTAGTTTCAGTGTGTTACCCTTGCTATAGTTTGGTATCCTAGGAAAGCCAAAATCTTTTTGTCTCCTGCTTCCTTGCTTCCTTCCTTGCCTCCTTCCTTCCTTCCTTGCTTTCTTTCTTCCTT
>JADRCD010246902.1:2837-27104 GCA_019843815.1 Montemys delectorum | reverse complement strand
TCCTCCTCCTCCTCCTCCTCCTCCTCCTCCTCCTCCTCCTCTTCTTCATTCTCTTCCTCAATCTCATCCTTCTCTTTCTCCTCCTATTTTTCTTCCTCTTCCTGTCTGCTCCAGGCCCCCAAACATGCCAAGAAAACAGTCTACCACAAACACCGAGTTACACCGCCAGCCCAACTTTTGACAAATTACAGTTATTATTTTATACTTGATTTTTCCTGCTAATTTTGTATGATCAAATGATTTGTGGCCCACAAACAAGTCATAAAAGGCTACACACACATATGTAACAGTCATATGTGAGTGGAATGCATGCATGTGTCTCTGAAGTTACTCCGTATGCTGCGGTTGGCAGGAGGAAACCAGCCCAGTAACAGAGGGGAGACAAAGGCAGCATAGTTCTATTGGTGCATCCCATTGTTATGCATCAATGGGAGAAGAGGTCCTCGGTCCTATGAAGGCTTGATAGATGCCCCAGTGTAGAGGAATGCAGGGCAGGGAGGTGGGAGTGGGGGGGTGGGTGGAGGAACACCCTCATAGAAACAGGGGGAGGGAGGATGTGATACAGTGTTCCTGGGAGGGAGGGAAACCAGGAAAGGGGATAACATTTGAAATGTAAATAAAGAAAATATCCAATAAAAAAAAAGGAAAGAAAAAAAAAAGAAAGAAAGATGTGACTATTGTGAACGATGAGAAGCCATCTTTCAACTGACAGTTGAACCATTTTTAGCCTGGAAACGGAGGTCTTATTCACTCAACATGTGCTTCTTCATACTTTGCCTTCCTTACTTGAGTATTATGTGGTGCTTAAATCCAAGCAGTTCTGGGATGGCCAGAGCATAGCACACATTGTGCATACCACTGCTTAGGAGTGTTGACCGTCCTTGCCTACTGAGTGCAGACCTGCCTGCAGTAGCCTCTTCAATGCTGTGTCTAGACCTCCTCTCCGAATTGCTTGGACTCGCTAGGCAACATGAAATAGAGTCATCATTTCTGGGTTCTAGGGTTAGTGTTCTCTAAGGCTCATGGTCTTACAAACCTGGAAGAACTCAGAAGGGGAGCGAGGGCTATCAGCACAGGGTTTTAGGTTTCTTTGGATCAGAAGAAGCATGTAAGAATTTGTTAGAAATTTTGTCCTAAAGCTAAATTTTCAAAAATTATTTAACGTTTTTAAAATGAAACTCAGCAACTCAAATTATAGTTTTTGAAGGTCATATATTCTCAGACATTAAATTCAAATTACATACATACATAAAGTTTTTTTTGTTTGTTTGTTTACTTTTGTTTTGTACTTAAATTTATGTGTGGCTTTAAGAGAAGAAAGCTTTAGATGGGAAAAACACAGAAATTATTAACACACAGTTGTCTTTTGTGGTTGACATATAGAGGGATGACACATATAGTTCAAGGTGCTCATGTCGTAAGTCCAGAACCAAGGGTACCGTGATGTCATGTAATACGACAGAGGTGACAGTTACTTAAAACACTCCACACTCATTATATTCCTTATTTTGAATCAATTGTTGTTTCTAGTTCAGAAAACATTTACTGTTGTAAATGTTTGCTGTCATCACTGCCACATTCAGCAACATGTTCCCATATGGGGTTGTGACCCACCATTTAAGAAGCTGGAGTCTGAGGTGGTTTGAAGGAGAAAAGTCCCCCAATAGGCTGATGTGTTTGAATACTTGGTCCTTTGCCTGGTGGTCATGTTTGGGGAGGTTTTGGGACCTTTAGGAATAGAAGTCTTGCTGAGGAAGAATATTCCTGGAGGTATGTTTTAAGGGTATATAGCCTTACTTCACTTCCTATTTTCTCTCTCTCTCTCACTCCCCCTCTCCCTCCCTTCCTGTCCCTCCTTTCTTTCCTTCCTTTTCCCCTCCTCTTTTTCTCTTTCCTCCCTCCCTCCCTCCCTCCCTCCCTCCCTCCCTCCCTCCCTCCCTCCCTTCCTCTCTCCCTCCCTCCCTTCCTCTCTGCTTCCTATGGGTAAACAAAGACTCGATCAGATCAGCCATCTTCTTACACCTATAGACATGCCAAGCCTTTCTGCCATGATGGACCATATCCCCCTAAACTAAACCCTTTGTTCCTTAAATTGTTTTTGTCATGGTGTTTTATCATAGCAGCAGAAAAATGACAAATACAAGGCTGTGCCACGTAGGCTTATGTAAGTCAATGCCATGATGTTCACACAACTATTATAGTCACTGGAACTTATCTCCGTCATTAAGCAACACAGTTGGATATACACAGCCTATTGGATATTTCTCTAGACAACCTTGACTTAATACAGTAGGAAAATATGCTCTAAATATTCTTACTTAAGTACTTTTGTGAACATCTTTTAATCTTTCTTGTATAAAGAGAGTTTAGTGAGCCGACTTACTGTTGTTTGTATGTGCATGATTTGAGGGATGACAACTTGGTATGAGAGAACCAGTCATGGAACGCATCCTTGAGGAAGGCGAAGCCACCCTCTCTCAGGAGTCATCCCTTGCTTTAGCCCTTCATCTATGCTTGGGGCTCCACGAGATTTTTCTTATGTGGGATGGGCATGTCAACTGGCACTCTCCTTGCTGAAGTCCTGTTTAGGCAGTTGTATGGCTGAAATCTCATGGGGGGGGGGTGTCTTTGTTCCCCTGTCACTTCTAGAAGACACATCTCCAGAAAGGTCCCCCAGTCCTCCGTCTGTTCCTATCCTTTCATGTTTCCTAGGTCATGGGTGTAGGGGTTGTGTTGTGGATGTAGAGGGTAGATTAGTGTTCCTCAAGGAGGAGCTCTGGCATGGGTTCTCCAATACCAACTGGAGTTGTGTACCCCAGCACTTGTTCTAGCATTTTTTTTTTTTGCTAGTTGTGGCTTTCTGTAATAGTTTGTCTGCTGCAAAGGAAGCCCTCCTTTGGTGAGGAGTGAGACCTGCATGGCTGCGTGGGTATGAGGCTGCATACTTAGAATGCAGTCA
The DNA here is from genome assembly GCA_019843815.1 of Montemys delectorum. Classification (NCBI taxonomy): domain Eukaryota; kingdom Metazoa; phylum Chordata; class Mammalia; order Rodentia; family Muridae; genus Montemys; species Montemys delectorum. Next base: position 24,145 of record JADRCD010246902.1, on the reverse strand, counting down.
GAATTATGCTGGCTTAGGAAACTAGCAGTAAAGGGTTCTTATCCAAGATTCAGGACCTCACTAGGCATGTGTGGCTGACCGTGTGTATAGTATCAGGAGTTATTTTCCTTCTGTTGAGAGGGCCTTATGCCCCATTGGACAGCTGATGGTTGCCTCCAAAATATAAGTACCACAATTGTACCATTAGGGCTATCTTTCTCTGCCCATCTTTTTTTTTTTTTTTTTGTAGTTTGTAAGTGTTTAATCTGGGAAGACTATTGATTGATGTACTGGCTGGTTTTGTGTGTCAGCTTGACAGAAGCTAGAATTATCACAGAGAAAAGATCCTCCCTTGAGGAAGTGCCTCCATGAGATCCAGTTGTAAGGCATTTTCTCAGTTAGTGATCAAGGATGGGAGGGCCCCTTGTGGGTGGTGCCATCCCTTGGGCTGGTAGTCCTGGGTTCTATAAGAGAGCAGGCTGAGCAAGCCAGGGGAAGCAAGCCAGTAAGGAATATCCTTCCATGGCCTCTGCATCAGCTCCTGCTTCCTGACCTGCTTGAGTTCCAGTCCTGACTTCCTTTGGTGATCAACAGCAACATGGACAAGTAAGCTGAATAAACCTTTCTCTCCCCAACTTGCATCTTGGTCATGATGTTTTGTATGAATAGAAACCCTGACCAAGACTATTGGCTTCCTCTCTTGACAGCCTGCATGACACTTTCTGCCACTGAGAAGGTTAGTCCTCAGGTAGGATGCATTTGGATCAGTTCCAGTTTCTGAGACTTCTATATTCAAAATACACAGTGTCGTTTTCAGCAGCAAGGACTTACTTTCAACTTCCTTAAGAACTTGTCAAAAAAAAAATTCCAAATGCCATCCATTTTCCCTCCCACCAACAGTATCTGAGCTCTCACTGCTGAGTATTCTTGCCCATAGTTAGGGACGTTAGGCTTCCCATCTTTAATCATGCTAAGAGTACAGTGGCTGTCTCTGGAGTTTTAACTTAAGTTTGGCTCAGAGCTAATGATGTCAAATAGATTTGAATAGCTATGATGGTTCATTGTGCCGTGAGCCTTCCTGGATTGGGAGACACCCAGAAAATTGTCAAGATAAACTTCTGCATATGTCCTTAAAATCCTATCCAGAGATGACTGCTGTGTAAGGTACCAGAGAGGGAGAAGGGCCTCCTTACATGGGAGTGGCACTCTTCAGCAGGCTGGGGCCTCATGGGAATAAAAAGTAGGAGAGAGAAGTTCATTCTCACACAGCTGCTAGGCCCTTCTTAGGGAGTATGTTATTTGTTGCTGCCATTGCTAGGGACAGCGGACACTTGATACCAAGTATTGTGACTGAAGGAATGGCCTATCGTCTGTCATCGCTGATTATTTGAAAATGATGTGTATGCTCTCACAAAGGCCTCAGGTGAACACTGTTGGCAGAGTCACCATGAAACAGTTAGTACTGTGTACCCTTACTTCACACTTGAGGAAACAAGAACTGGAGAGTTCTATGACTTTATCAAGATCATTGAGCCATACTGTCGAATGTGCAATCATGTCTGGAATCCTCACATCCTTTGTTTTATGTTTCGTGTGTGTTTTTAGTTATTAGTAGCGCCATGACTCAAACACAGGGAGCATCATTAATTCTGCTACTTCATTTTTTTTTATTTTTATTTTTTGGCTACAAATACAGCAGACCTAATGATGCTGACTGAACATACAGTTTGATTTATTCTCACTCCAATCTCATGAAAATACTATAGTTTTCAATGTCTTGGTGATGAAACTATAGCACAGAAAAGTCATGCCATTGCCCAGTGTCACACAGCTAATTAGAGGTGTGGACAGGATACAAGCTTAACTACAAACAAATACTGTCTGTTCGTGTGTGTTCTCAATTGTTAAATATATTATACACTCTCATATACATATGTGCATATGCACATATATAAACATGTACACCTCTCATGTCATAACTAACTGTGGTCCTCTTAAATTTGAGAGCTTTATGGGTCAGGATGGAGAATTCCAGTAGAGCTATGATACTTAGAAGAAAGTTACATGGCAGGAGAGGCCTTACAGGGCGACTGCAGTCAGTCAGCACAGGGCAAGACCTTGAAAGAAAAACCAAAAGGAATCACTGGATTCTGTGTGGCGTATACTGGGAGATGGAGAAACACAATCAACTTCGAGAAAGAAAGTTCTGGTCCATTTTGAACTGCTGTGTGTGGAGGAAATCTGGTCTCTGACTAAGATACACCACAACACTTTGGCTGTTGTTTATGGTCAGAATCCAGACCATAAAGCTAGGTTGTTTACCACTTTTCTATTCACTGGGATCGAGCTCTATAAGGCCCAGCAGGGACCACTCAGGCTGGCTGATTAATGCCTCCTCTACCAGGATTTCACCTTCCAGATAAGGGAGAGTGAGAAGCTGAGTGGTTGCCTTCCTGCTGGCATTGGGGGCTGGTGTTAATCTGTGCTATTTTAGCTCCCACAGGGTGAGGAATATGCCCAGTCAGAGGAGCTCGATGGGGCTGGAGGGCGGGCGGGTAGCAGAAACAGGTGCAAGACAGAAAAGCTACCCCAGTGAGGGCGAAGGAAGTTAGCTGAGACCATATCTATACTTACTCTTGCAAGTGTGTATTTTTGAATCACGACTTACTGGAACAGTTAGGCTCCTTTGAAATTTATTTCAGCCCTAATTGCATGAGTGTCACGACCATACCAACAACGTACCTCGGACGTGGGGAGGGAGAGGAACTTGCCAATCAAGTCTGAGATCTCCTAATACTCTAGACAAGAAATAATTTGTTACAGGGAACAACTTCATTTGGGGGCTGCACAAGCAAACATGTTTTTAAGTCCTTCAGGCACCCAGCAGGGAACATGTCGTTCTGTCTGGGAAGTAGCCAGAAACTTACAGAGAGAGTTAGACCAATGCCAAGAACAAAGAGCCAGGCTGCTTTCTGCTCAGACAGGGACATTGTGTGGTGCTGGGCTGCCTACCCCTCTTTTCTCCTCTGGCTCTCACACTGTGTACATTGCTCTTCTGCCCTTCTCAATCCGTGGCTTGTTTTAAAATTATTACTAGAGGCCAGTATCCCCTGGAAAAGTGCAATCTTGCTATACAGCCATATGTCAACAGGTTCTTGCTTCTTTCCTTTAGTTGGTGTTCTGGGATCTCAGACCTGGAAGCTTTAGGGTGGAGCCAGGAGAGACCAGCTGTCAATCACTTCTCTCTCCCTCTCATCCTTGCCACAGATTGAAAATAGTCTCAGCAGTCAAGCCCCCCTACCCCCACACATTACCTCTTTGTTCTTGCTATGGCAAAGAAGCTGACAGACACTTGGAATTCAGCTAGTACCACCAAAGTTGGAGAAAACTTGGCTGTGACTCCAGAGCCTGCACATGTTTCCACTTTGCCCTGAGTCTTCCTCTTTCCCAGTGCATCACCTTGATGCAGCTACAAACCCGAATTTATCCATGGTGATCCCTTTATAACAGTGCTGGCAAAAACAAAACAAAATAAAACAAAACAAAACACCCACTATTTCCATTTACTTTAAAAAGAAATATTTGCAAAGCGAGGTTTTTCAGACAATTCCTTATGCTTGTGTGAGGCATAGCTTCTTGTTTCAAACTTGTTAAGCTGACTTTCTGAGTCTCAGCCCCTTTTCTACGTTTTGAAACTTCCATTAACCAAGAAGCCACCTACATGGATGATGCCAGCCGCCGAAGGTGAAGAGTCCTTCTCATTCACATCCATCCAACAATCCACTTTTCTGTCTATCCATCTGCCCAACTATTCACCCACCCATAGTATCAGGCATATTCTAAGTGTTTAGTGCCTAAGTGTGAAAACTAACTTTGATATGATAGAAGAATAGTGTAAAAATCTATGACAATTATAAAGCAAAAAGTGACATATATATTACATATCACTTATCAAATAACTGAAAATGGAAAAGTTTAGGAGAGAATGATGTTGGTGGATGTAAAGGATTCTGCAGCAGGAAAAAAAATGTACTATGCAAAATATAAAAAGCCAAGCCCAGGCAGGATCCACTCACTCTAGGTTTGGGACCTGTTAATTGGTTTTACATGTGTGGGAGAGGAGCCGTCACATGGCTAGAGTCCAGTGTGGGGAGATAGGGAGGTAAGCGAGGTGCCTCACTGACAGGTCAAGCTGGGTGGAGACTGTAATCATCACCAGCATAAGTGAGAAGACTTGACTGACCGTTCAAAGGCAGTGAATCCAAATCCCAGCTCAACATTCCTAAGCATGACCTTGAGCTATTCATTTCCATGGTCAGGTTATCTAATAAATATTTATGATCTCTGTCACACACTGGACGTGGTGTGGGGGTATGGAATTCCCCTGCCTTCCTTGTCTGTGTGCATTCCTGTAGTTCAGGGGTTGCTGGAGCTTTGCCTTACTTCATGCCATCTGTAAAATGATGGATAATACGTAGGTATGCTGGAGGAGTAAATGAGTAACTATCCACTACACATTTGAGTCTCCTCTGGCAGTGCCATTGTTTAGAGGCCACATATAAGTGGGAAGGATAGTAGGCAGTGTCCTTCTGTGCCTCCTAAATGTCCTACTCACGTTATCATAGATGCCACAATTTCTTTTAAATTTTTATCACATTAAATTGTATATATGTACATATGCATGTGTGGGTGCCCATGTGACCCAATAAGTATGTGTAAGTCAAAGGACAACTTGTAGAAGTTGGTTCCCTCTATCTACAGTTCCCAGGAACTGAACTCGGGTTGTCAAGTTGTGTGAACCTCTACCTGCTGAGCTATCTTACCAGCCCCCAGTTTCCTTTTTAAGGCTGAATAGTTCATTGTGTATGGAGATTTTTCCTATTGCTTAAGACTGGGCAACTTGGTTCTGAATTTAGTGAAACATAAACACCGTAGAGGTAAAAACAACAACTGGGCTTTCTTAAGAGGCAAGTCCATACTGCTACTCAAGTTATCATTTGATGACCATTATCTTCAAGGAGCTGTTGAAGTGCAAGTCGAAGCTACAGAATGAGCTCAACTCCAACAAGTCAGTGACAAGTTCCAAGAGGAAGACCAGTAGAGATTAGATTTGTGTGTAAAGAAGTTGAGCCTAATCTAATTTTTCAGTTGCATGGCTACTTATGCAACGAATTTGCCAAACTGTACTTTCCTGCCTACTTGAGCCTTGGGGAAGAAATTTAAGAAGAAAACTTGAGGTAGAGAAAATGAACAACTGGAGAAGGCAGCTCAGCTCGTTTCCCCCTAGCTGTCAGGAAAAGGGTTCAGGAGTCATCTGTAGGGCAAGCAAATGCCATGGAGGGCATTAAACTTGAACTTTAATGACAGAACCTGACTGAGAGTCACCAAAAGAAGAGTCCCAGGAACAACAATCCCCAGGCTGGAATATATTGGAATGGGACCCAAGGGAGATTGTGAGAGACCCCCAGGGATTGACTTCTTATGCCAGATGGCCACACAGTGAAGAGGCAGAGAATCATCAGATACTACCCAGGAGATGTAACACTTGGAAGCCCACCTGGCCAACGGTAGAGATCTTACCAGCCACTGGTAAGCAAAACATCTCCTTCCATTTAGTGTATCTTCTATCTGTGACCTCTACGTAGAAAGAAGAGCAGAAGATGAAGGGATTTGGGGGTGAGGTGGGCCAGAGAACCTTCCCACCCTGTCACTGGATCCAGTGTGGGTGGTAGACATTTATACTGGTCCACAAACTAAAGCTGATGGCTCTGGAATTATACCTTTACAATTCCAAAGGCCAGGGAGCTGGGAACTGATGGAGGCGCCATAGAAAATTGGGAAGGAGAAATTCTACAGAGTTTGTTAAAGCCAGGATTGGAGGCAAATGAAAACCTGACAGATTTGAACCTGGTGGAGGGCACAGAATTCAATAAACTGGAAAAGGCTGGAAGGAGAATGATAAACACTCAAGACTTCACAGTGGTGGGTTGTATTCCTAGACAGACACCCAAAGAAAATAAATATTTTGACACTTTTTTTTTTTTTTTTACTGAAGGGAAAAATATTCTATTTGTACTTTTGGTTTAGGGGAAAGCATAATCTGCTCTGTCTCCAAGTTTTCATTTTCCATCAGGAAGGGAGATGTTTTTCTCCGGTGTTTACAATATTCTCGTGTTGCTCTGGATATTTGCTTTCTTAGGCATTTTGTGGACCTCCCTGTTCTCCAGGAATAAAGAGGATCACAGAGGTCCTCTAATGTTGCTTTTACCTGGTTAAGAAAAAGAGCTGAAGGGCTTGAGGAAGAGTGTCTGGGGGGAGGGGATGGGCTGGGGGAGGGAGCAGATTGGGGGAGGAGGTGGGCTGAGCAGAGAGGAAGGAAGGGAACTTCAGTCAGGTTGCAAAGTAAATTACTTAAGTAATTTAAAAAGAAAACGATTTAAAATAAGAATAAGAACTATTTCATTAAGAAGGAAAATAACAAGTTATTAAAAACAGACTGTTTTGTACAAGAGTGCAGATGGATCAATATCTGCAGACTGATGACACCACAAGGAGACTGAGTGGCCAGGTAGTGAAATAGAAGCAAGAAGACACTGAGCTTGGGGCTCAGCATGTATTTTTAAAAGATTTTATTTTTGTGTGGTTAAGTGTGCCCCCTGACGTCAGAGGACAGCCCCAGGAGTGTCTTATCTTTTGCCTTGTCTGAGGTCAGGATCTCTCTTTTGTTGTCAGCCATTGTGAACTTGCCCACAGGATAGCTGGCATGTTTGTTTTCCAGGAGCCTAAGAATGAAGAAAACACATGCATGATATAGACTGAGTTTGGGGTAAGTAAGCTGAGTTTGGGGGTAAACCCAAGCATCCAAAAAGTCTTCGTATTTTACACATAAGAACATGGAAACCCTAAATCCTAATTCTGAATCTTTACTTACAAAAATGGTATCTGTGTAACAGTAGAATGGCCTTGGAAAATCTTGGACTTTTGTTACAGGCCTCAATGTTTTCATTGGCAGCTGGGGCTTTTGTTACTTAAGGCTCGGTAGTCAGCTGGCTAGAAGCTGGGCTCTGCGCCTGGCCTGTGAAACAGTCCTTTGTTCAAATAAACAAAACAAAATCAATCAGGCAGATAAGGAGTTTCCATCTCTAAATGAAGCTTGACTTCACTGTCAACCTGACCGAATTGGAAAGGAGCCTAGTCCTGAGGCTGAGCCCTTGTTCTCTGTTCCTCTCTTTCAGGGAAGATCTACTTACATATTCTGGGAACACAGCACTCTGGTATGGGCGAGTCTCTGTTGCCAGATCTGGGCTAGTGGTTCAGTTGTCTCCACTTACCAGGCCTGTGAAGAATCCCAAAGCCTAGTTTTTATATGGCCCTTCTCAGAGTATGGCCACCTAGCAGTTATTCTGTAAGTAATTCAGATGGCAAATTCTTTAGACATTGAAATAATGGTCTTAAGACTCAGAGGTGGGATGGTGGGGCAGTGGCTTTTGGGTAGTTAACAACAGCATGAGTTCCTGAGTTCCAGTCTGTTTGAAATCAAGGCTGCAGTCACTAAACTCATTTTGCTCAGGAAGTTTTCCTCCATTAACGATTAGGGTTGTTTAATTGATTTTAAGGGTAAAGTCAACTTTGGTTTCAGGCAGATACTTATAGGCTATCTTTGAACAGTAGTGGCACCCTACTGTTTCCTGACAGTCATTATTAAAATGGTATGAGCCAAATAGATAGGAATAAACTCAGGAAAAAAAATCTTTCTACCCTCAAGCTTTTTCTTTTTTTTTTTTTTTCTTTTTCCCTTTCCTTTTTGAGGTAGGGAGAGCAGAAAGAAATCTTCCTGTAAGGAGATGTTGCAATGGTGAGCCCGGATCCAGGGAGGGAGGTGAATTGATTGACCAGGAAGCTCAAGAGAGCAGGGTGGGCTTGGGAGAGATGCTAGCTGAGTCAAGACTGAGGTCAGAGGGTGATGAGCTTGGGCTTGACTTCTGAAACTGCACCTGCAATGGGCACTATCTTATTTTAGAGTCATGTATGAAGGGCAACTTCGAAAATGTTGCTTAAGCCAGTAAAGGAACAAACAAAGGAAAGCAAAACAAAAACACCAACATAATGGGGGTGGGGAGCTCCGAGATGTCTCAGAGGGCTAGCAAGCTTAAACACGGGACTTTGATTCCTGGAACTAACACACACACACACACACACACACACACACACACACACTAGTTGTGGTGGAGTGCATCTCCAGGCTTATGATTTGTAGGAAAAGATTGGAGGCAGAAGAGACCAGAGAATTGTTTAGTAGTTTGAAGACTGGGTAACCTGGAGTGCACAGTAAAATAACAAAAAATAAGGGAAGCCTTGCTTCTTCTATGAGGCGGGAGGTGAGAGCTGACTCCTGAAAATTGTCCCTTGACCTCCAAATGAGTTTCCACACACACACTGAGGGCGGGGATTAAATTAGAAATATTAAGAAACCTAGTCTTACCACCTTAAAAATGGGGAGAAATTAACTTTGTGCAAAATAATAAAAGAAAATTGTGAGTGTCCAGAGTCGCAAAATCATCCAGGAAACCAAAGTGTGAATGTGTTGAGTTGATAAATGTCTGAGGAGCTGAACTGCCCTAGTGAGGGCCACTCTGAGAGAAGCAGCTTATGGGTTGGTCAGGAGAGACCACCTCAAGAGGAAGGAAAGACGTACACAAAAGTGTCCTCTTACTCTGTGTTCCTGGGAAATGAGCTTTAGGTCTTCGGTTGGCAAACATGCAGTTATGTGGCTTCCCTATCCAGGGATGCCATAGTGAGGGGAAAGGAGGGCAAGAAACAAATGAAAAGCCATGACTAGAAGTGACTAAGCTCTAGTCACTGGATGAAGAAAGGGTCACAGTTATGACCATTCCCAGGACCAACAGTCTCCCCACTGGCATCTTGCCTTCTCCAGCTTCTCACATTTGGTCTGTTAACCAACTATGGTTTCCCTTATTTCTATGCACACGGCTGCTGAGATTTGACCTGGTCAATGGAGATGAATGTTACTGCTATTATAACAGTAAGGGGGTCTGACCTTCTCTTCTTTAGAGTTGAAGGGAGAATCATTAGAGTATTAGGTGACAGATACAGAAACATACAAGTAAATAAATAAAAGATGTTAGAATCCACTCAAATAATTAAAGAGTTCTCTGTCCTTAGGGAATATTTATGTTTACAATACAGATAGTTTTCCCCCACTAATGATACTGATGAGGAAAGCCCACTTAGGACTCTTAATTGTTGCTACTAAAGTTACATCAAAAAGCGAAAGTCCTGACTGTGGTGACCAGTTGCTCAAGATGACCCCTATTTGTAGTGTGTAAACTTGATTTTTCTCATGAAACTCAAGAATGATTAATTGCAAAAGTAAATAAGTAATCAATCCATGTAAAGGTAAAAGCAGTCAATCCAGGGGAAACTTCCTGTTGAAATCATTTGAAAGATGTGACCTAGTTCCTAGTTGTTTGCTATCTCTAGTGCAGCACTTTGGAATTCCCTGGCTCATGATCTCTCCTCATTCCCTCTTGCCATATATTCAACATTCCTTCTTTATAATGTGTGTGTGTGTGTGTGTGTGTGTGTGTGTGTGTGCGTGTGCGTGTGCGTGTGCGTGTGTGTGTGTGTGTGTGTGTGAGAGAGAGAGAGAGAGAGAGAGAGAGAGAGAGAGAGAGAGACTGAGATTTGACCAAAAAGTGATAAACTAGGCTCATGGGAAAGTTTTTTTTCCAATAAAAGACACAGATGAAAAATATAGGGTTTATTGGCTCCTGAATTCTTTTACCCTAAATCCTAGTAGGATGCCTGGTGCTATGAGAGCCATCCTTGGAGGGAGCAAAGCATCAAAAGCTAGCACAAAAATTCAACATGGTCAGGGTATCAGAAGGAAAACAGGATCACTCCCCAGTGACTGAGGACCTTGATGCTTGCTCCAGAGTACAGGTATTGTAGACTAGAAATGCTCCAGAGTATAGGCATGGTAGACCAGAAAAGCAAACCAGAAAAGAAAATCCCACCAGGGATGTTGCTCTGCACTGCTGTTTTTTGAAGCTCACAGAAATCAGAATTCTGACAAAGAATAACCTGAAGCTGGGCCACTGTTCTGTAACTGATTTTAGAGTGGAGACCATCTCAGTAGCAAGCTAAGAGGACCGACAGCCAATCTGGATCCTGGGATTAGTTGTGTAAAATTCTGAGTCTTGCTTTACAACAGGTTCCTCTGTTTACAAGGTGTTTCTATTAGCCTGGGGTCCCTGTGTCAAAAATGTCTGAGAAATTTAACTGAAAGAAAAAAGGACCTTTGTTTGTTTGTTTGCTTGCTTGTTTTTGTTTCCCCCCAGTTTGTGAGGTTTTAATCCATGGCTCTTTGACCCTGATATTGTTGGGCATGGAACAAGGCGAAACATGGCTGTGGTGTGGTCCTGGTGGAGCAAAAGTATACATTGTGGAGCTGGGAAGCAGGGAGGGAGAGAGAAAGAGAGAGGTGGGGAGGGGATGGGGGAAGGGAGGGAGAGAAAGAGCATGAGAGCTTGAGTTCCCAAGATAACCTTCAGGGCAGGCTGCCAAGAACCTACTTCCTTCCTATAGGTAGCTGAGCCTCCTACAGTCTCTACTGCCTACCACCAGGCCCAGCAGCTGGGGACCAATGTTTCCACACCTGAACTTTGTCGGGGACATTTAATATTAGATCTCTGTCAAAAGGTCAGTGCCAATGCAAGAGAGCAGTGCCCTAAGCTCTCAAAACGTGCTTTCATGTAGTTATACGACATTTTGTAAAACTTTTTATGGAGACAATTTTTCTTGCTAGTGATTCCTTTCTATTAATTAGATTTAATCATGTTCTCTTCCTAATCGTGTCCCTTCTCTCAATAAAAAAGAAAATAGAAGCCTTCGTCAGTTTCAAAATACCTGCTTCCTTCTCTGAGGTCAATCAGGTGACCAAAATCTCACTCTGAATGAAAATCAATTTTCTGAAATCAAATTCTAAATAGATATTTTATTAATTTATTTTAATTCATATTGTGTGTGTGTGTCTGTCTGTGTGTGTGTGTGTGTGTGTGTGTGTGTGTGTGGTATATATGCTGCTTGTGTGAGCACATGCTCATGTGAGTGCTCTTGCAAGAATGTGTTTATGAATGCGGAGGTCAGAGGTCAACATCAGGTATTTTTTCTCTAACTTGCTCTGTCTTAGTTTCTTAAGCTTTGCTTTCATTGGTTTTAGTCACGTGACTGACCTGTGTATGGATACGTGCATTTGAGTGCAGAGGACATGGAGGTCGGAGACTTTAGATCCCTCCCTCTCTGCCCCTGAGCTGACATGACAGATGACTACAAGCTGCCAGTGGATTCTGGGAAACAGACTCAGGTGCTCTGCAAGATACTCTGCTACCTTGACCGTTGAGACATTTCTACAGTCCTACATCTTTTTTTTTTTTTTTTCCACCTGGGATAGGGTATCACTGAACCTGGAACTTATCAATTTGTTCATTGGTTAGGTTGGTGTTCAAGGAATTTCAGGGATCCCATCCCAGAGTTTCAGTAAAAGACACGCTGAGAACCTGTCTTTTCTGCGTGTGCCCTGGAGATCCTAACTCAGGTCCTCAGGCTTGCACAGAAAATACCTTATGCTATAAACCAACTCTCCAACTCACAAGATTTCAAGTGAAATGGGTCTTGGGAGGAAAGTGGGAATATTGTTAGTGAAGTAACAGAATTTCTTCTAGACTGATTTAAGTCCTGCAAACTTTACGCACACGCACTTCCAGTGAGTAGATTCTAGTACTCCACATTCAGCCTGGTTTCCCCCACGCCGGGCATTTTGGGGAGAGGGTGATGGACATTGAACAAGGGGCTTCATGTGTACTAAATAAATGCCTCACCACTAAGCCCTACGCAATGTTTAAAAAAAATGTTGTGCTTCCAGATTGTATTGTTTCTCCCCAGGACACAAAGTTTTCTTGGTGCCATGGCTTCATTATGCTGAGTTAAGGTAAGATGGGTCAAGGTGGGTGTCATGCATTGAACTGCATTCCTCTCTCAAAGGCATTGTGGATCTCACACCTAGCTGCTGCTGTGGCCATCACCACTTTCTTTTCTTTCTTTTTTTTAATTAGGTCTTTGCATATGATCGCATTAAGATAAGGTCATTAATTCAAAACATTACTGTGTCCTTAGAGAATGGAATTTGGACCTAGAAGTAATGGAGAAGGCAGTGTGAAGACATAGGGAGAGAAGAGGGCCTCCAGCTGAGGAGCACCGAATCACAGGAAGCTGAGAGGCCTGCAGCCAAAGAGCACTTCCGGGGAAGCTGAGAGGCCTGGCGTGGATTCCCTTCACAGCCCTGAAAGAATCAAGTTCTCTGGTACTTTCATTACGAATGTCAACCATAAAGAATGTGAGGTGGCCTATTTCTGTTATTTAAGGTCAGTTTATGAACCGCTTTTTGGAAGTTCTCGGCCATTGACAGTGGGGGAAAGACTTTTGTGGCCACGTGCTGATGTGCAGTGTCAAAGCCAGGCAGCTATTCCCATGTTGAAAACAGAAGGCTATTTTAAAAAAGCAATCACCTTTTAAGATTCAATCTAGCAGGGAACACTGAGCAAGGAGACAAAAGTGAGTGATGGAATTTAACTGCTACTCAAAATTTCAAAAACGTCTTCTTGCTGCAGGTCCTGGCTTCTGTCCTGGGCTCACACAGCAGAGTGTGTCCCTGGTGGTTGCTTCGTCAAAGTGCCAGTCACAACACGGTAATTTCTGTGTCTTACGTGAGAATTTCGAAAGGCATATTGTACAAATTACTCTGCGGCCGACTCTATCACCTAGAGCAACATAAACCTTCAGAGAAATGGCAGTCAAAACTTGAATGACGTTTTTTTCAGAAACTAAAAAAGTAATCCGAGAATCTGTATAGAAACACAAAGGCTACGAAGAGCAAGCAGCCCTGAGCCAAAGCAACAAAGTTGGAGGCATCAGGCAACCTAAATTCAAAATATACTGCAATGCTGTGGGAAATATTAAAAAAGAAGATGGCACTCTCCCACGCTGTGCCTCTGCCCCGCAGCCTGTCCGGCCAATGGCTGACCTGTTTTTAACTCATGGAGACTCTCTGGCCCTGAGCTCCCAAAACATCTCCACCCAGCTCTCTAAGTTCCCACTGACCAGTAGCTACCACATCAACCCAGTGCTTCAAATCCCCCACAGCCTTTGTGGTGCACCTCAGGCAAATCCATGCTTTGCTGCTGTAGCTTTCTCTCTTGCACCCGGACAAGCTGCTGAGTGAAGGAAAACACACCACAAACTTAGTTCAGAAATGACAGTGACTCAATCCTAATTTTGTAAACTTTATTAAATCTAAATCTTCCAGTGGCGAATCCTGATGGGTCCACCATTGAAACCCCGAGATACTTGTAGCTACATTTTGTCCTCACACTATCCCCATCCAAAAAGGCCTATTTCTCTCTGCTTCCTCTCTTTCTCCATCCAACCAGTTCCACCTACTCACCCAGGCTCCTTTGTTCACTAGGGAATTGGTTCACAAAAAGCCACCTGAGTATGGGACTCATTCTTCCTTCCAGACAACCCTTCCTGGGAGAGTGGAATTAACATAAAAATACAGGCAGCACAGAGCCATCCAGAACGCTACAAAGCTTGGGTTGTCAAAATATCATGGCACGGTATAGAAACAAATCAAACGAATGACCAGTGGATCTCAAGAGATGAACTCGTCTATTTTAGTTAACTGGTCTTCAACAATGGTCACAGGACCACAGGGCGAATAAAAGACTACCTTCTTAGTGGCTTTGTGGTGGCCAAGCTCCCTGTATAACCACAAGGTGGTCATCTCAGCCCACATGTAAAAATTAACTAAAAATGGGCTACAGTGCTAAACACAAAGCTTACAACCATGAAACTGCAAGAAGAAAAGATCTAGAAACAATTGTCTTAGCAAAAATTTCTTGGCTATGGCATGAAGGATGTACTCATCCATGTACTCACAAACAGAAAGATACAAATGAGATTATACCAAACTAAAAAGCTTTAGCCTAGACAAAAACTAACAAAAACAAAGAAATGGAGTAAAGGGAACACATCGAGAGGCCTAGGACAAACATCCATTATGTGTTGGACGAAAAGTGGGTATCTAAAATGCACAAAGTACTCAAACCTATAAGAACACCAACTACCCAGTTAGAAATTTGGGCAAAGGAGAGGAGTGGAAAGTCCCCCAGCCGAGACATGCAAGCTTCAGGTCAGGCACAAATTGAGTAGTTGTGCCACTAAACATCAAAAACCACAATTAAAATCACAATGAGAGATCACACCTTTAAGGATAATTCATATAAAAGAGACAACAGATGCCTCAAGGATGTAGACAAAGAGGAACTCTTGTATAAATGCAGTAGGTGAAAATATAAATCAGGAAAACCATTATGGAAAGCAAAATGGAAGTTCTTTCAAAAATCAAACACGGAACTATCACATGATCCAGCAATTCCACTTCCAGCGATGTGGTCAAAGGAAATGAAGTCAGTGTGGTGAGGAGACACTTGCTCTTGCCCTTGCATTCCAACATTAGCCACAAAGCCAAATCACAGAATTTACTGCAAGCCATCGGTGGATAACTAGAAGAAAATACAATGTGGACATTCAGCAGAACACTGTTCATCTGTTAAAACGATGGAATGTCTGTATTTTGCAACAAAAAAGCCAAGCCCAAGTTGCACAGATAGTACGCATTACAGAGCACGAGTGGAATCTAGAACAGGGGAGCTTAGAGTAGCAACCAGTAGAACAGTGAGGTCTCAGGTCAGGACGGGCAAGGAAGGGGAGATGGCGTGTAGACAATGAGGTTTCCTTTGAGCAGGAGAAGTTCTGGCATTCTTCTGTGCAGCCCAGCAACTATTTATAATGATGTGTTGCATGCCTGGCAACCACCAAGAGGGCAGTTTTTAAATATTATCTCCACCAGACAGAGTAAATATGTTAGATAACAGATGTGTTAATTTAGTTATTTCAAACTGTGTGTGTGTATATATACATACATACATATATATATATATATATAAAACCAATACTGTGTGTAAATTTTAATTATTTGTCAATTAAAGTAAAAACAAGAAAACCTAAATTTATAACCCAACATTCCCTAAACCTCAGCCTCCTCCTCATAGCACATGGTCGAGGATCATCTAAACTCAAATTGGACCACCACAGACTTAGCAAAAATGCTTTTGAAAAATGCCATTCTATTTTCTAATAAGCTGCCTCTGAATTCCACCTGAAGTTAAACAATTTTTTTAGGGGGGGGGGGGGGGGTGGTATCCCTTGACATCACACTTCAGAACTGTGCGTGCAGTACTTTACTGTGATGGTGTACTCATTCATGTATCATCGCTGTTAGGGAATAAAACTCCTTGGCAAGATAATCCTAAAAGAAGTCCCTGTCCGTAGGGCAACGATTTCAAGTCATTCCCCTGTCTTCATGGAGGAACATGGGCTCCTCTAATCTTAAAGATTTTGGTGTTTCACTCTCACTCTTTTGACTTCTGAGGAAACAATGCTTCTCAGTTGCTCCATGCTAAAATTTAAGTCACAGAAATGGAAATGGATTTTAAGCAGTCAGACGAGAATAGATGGCATCTGGTTTTCATAAAGAAGTCCCGAAATATCATGTACCTTGGATTAAAATGGCTGAATTGTTCTTCAACAGTCAGAGAGAGAGAGAAAGAGAGAGAGAGAAAGAGAGAGAGAGAGAGAGAGAGAGAGAGAGAGAGAGAGAGAGAGAGAGAGAAGGGAAGGCATACTCTAGCCATTTTATTGATCACACCAGCATGCTTTTGCAGAGCTGTGCAACTGCCTGCTTCCTCTCCACACCCTCATGACGTAAATGTATTTCTAATTTTTTTTTTCAAAAAAATACTCTTTGGGTATTCAGCTCCTCTGGCACTGGCATATGATGTGGCATCGTATACAGAAATGCCTTTCCATCTGCCTGTTCTCTATCCTGCAGACTTCTTCAGCAAACTTCCCCATGCAAACTCTGATGTGAAAAATCCTGGGTCCCTGAATGTCTCCAGTTACTGTCAGTAGTGGGGACTGAGCCAACCAGGCTTCCCAGCAGCCAACACAGGCATCATGTATGTGGACCAACAAGAGAAGGAAAAGCAACTCCCAAGTCTAACCTTCAGGAGGCTCATCCACAGACAGCAATGGAAATGACAATAACAATCCCTAACCCTACTTTCCACTAGCCATCCTCCATGCATGTCTGTCCATCATCCCAGACACCATAACCCTCAAAATTCTCACCCTCCCTGACATCCTTGGAAAAATGTTCTTTTTCCATCCCTTTCAAGTTCTTCTCTGTTTGGGGAAACTCAACGCACCAACGGAACATTTCTTTACTGGATAACATTAGCAGAAATTGGGCTACCTTCAAATTTCTTCTGAAGGTGTCTCACATGCTTCATGAAAACAAAACCAACCAACCAGACAAACAAACAAACCAAACTGTAACTGCAGTTTTTATTCCAATTTCTCCAATTTTTTGCTCTCAACCCTCAGTCTCTCTGAAACTACATCCGTCACTGTTTTGGTAAAACATGCTCATCGTTTGGCTCAGCATTGAAAAAATCTTCTCCAACAGTGTTAAATGAACCCCTGATTTTTAAAGAAAAGCCTCCCAGATTCACCACAGAGTAGGAGTCAGAGCCTTGGTTTTTCTCAGATGGACCATAGGCAGTCATCCTTTAAGTTCTTTCAAAAGGTTTTTTGGAACACACACTTAAAGATAGGCAAGTAAACTCTCTATATTGGAAGTTCAGGTCTGAGCTATTCACATAAACATTACTGGTACAAGGAAAATACATACTTCCATTTCCTTTCAAAACCCTTTATACTATTTTACAATCAGGTCTCTGCCATGTTTCCAACCATCTCAGCAGACACTGGCTAGCATTGCCCCATTGAAGGTAAGGGTTTTGTCTAATAGCTTCCCAGCGTTGGTGCTTTTGTCTGTTGTAATGTTTTCACTCATCTTAGGTAAGATTCTGTATTGTCTATCAACTCTTTATTTGCCCATATGGCGTAGTACAATTCCACTTACAATATTTGGGTCGCTTTATCTTTTCTTCTTTTGAATGTCAGGAGAAAGTTGGGACATACACTAGAAATGTATTTAATCTTTAAAGAAAGTGAAATTTTTTTGTCTAAATATTTGTTCTTTCCCACCAATAGTAGATGATTTTCTGTTGTCTTATGTCCAAGCTAGTAAGTGTAAGAACACATTTAAGATGTTTTGTTATGCTAAAAGTAGTGACACTTCATATATTTAGTTGACAATTCCCCTGTGAATGATATGCTTAAAACAATTTCATGAGAGTGCTTGCTATCAGCATGTGTCCAGTGAATACATGAGGAACCAAAAGTAATTTGCCTAACCTCTTCTTTATTGGAGTCGTCCTTTAAGACCTGGAAAGTGTTTCATTTGTGTTTGTGTGTGGGGGAGGTCTGTATGTGTCTCTCTGTGTGTGTATGTGTAAATCCTTTATCAGATATATAATATACAGTTATTTCTGGCAGCTTATAATTGATATTCTTATTTTTTAATGTTATTTTGAAGAGAAGAAGCTTATAATCTTCTTCTGGCCCTGTGGGTATGAACAACAGGCCACTCTTTTGTGGTATATTTAAGAAATCTTCCCTACCTTAAAGACAAAGTTTTCTTCCGTGTTGTCTTCTAGAAGTTTTATCATCTGGGCTTAGGGTAGCTCTTTAATTTAATTTCTATATTTCTGTGATTGAGGTTCACTCCTTTGTATGTGGAAGTCCAATTATATTGGCTCATTTTCCAAAATCACTATCCTCCCTCTGCTGGATCTCTTTGGCACCTCTGTCAAAAATCAATTGCCCATATACATGTGGGCTTATTTCTGAACTCTCCATTCTCACCAATTGATTTTTTTCCTTTTGGTCCATTCTGACTCCACATGCTCCTGATTACTAGAGCTTCATTATAAGTGTTGAAGACGCACACATCTTCTGCTTTTGCATCTTCCCTTCTCAAGTTTATTTTGGTTCTTCTAGCTCAATCCCATTTCTGTAAGAGCTGCAGAATGAGTTGGCCAATTACCAGTGAAAAACCTACTGAGATTCTGATGAGGATTGAAATGAATCTAAACAACAACTTGAAGTTCACACAAGTGACTTCTTAAAAATAATGAGTCTTTTGATCTCTAAACATCCATTTCGTAGATAGATTTGTCTCTCCATGTAGTCACACCATCTTTATTTTCTCTTAGAGTTGTTCTTAGTTTTCACTACACGCATCATGTTGACTTTCCATCAATTTGATATAGTTACGTGGCTGTCTTTTTATCTTCTTGCTTATATGTGTGTGTATATACATGTGTGTATGTGTGTGCATGTAGAAGCCAGAGACATAATTCAAGTGTCTTTCTATGTCTCTTTTCCCCTTAATACTTTTTCCATTTTTATTGAAAATACATTTTTCATACAATATATTATGATTATAGTCCCCCCAAAAGGCAGTTTATGATGGAAGAACTCAAAGCACCTTTACTTGCAGATGATATGACAGTATCCATAAGTGACCCTAAAAATTTCACCAGGGAACATTTCCAGTAAATATAATAAGCCCTTTCAGCAAAGTATGTGGCTATAAAATTAATTCACAAAATTAGCAGCCCTCCTAATATACAAATGACTAATTAACTAATAAAGAAATCAGGAAACTAATACCTTTCACAACATCATCAAATAATATTAAATACCTTGGGGTAATTCTAACCAAGCAAGGAAAAACTTCTGTGATAAAGACAGTATGACAATGAAGAAATTGAAGAGTCTATCAGAGGATGGAAAGATCTTCCGTGCCCATGAAGTGGTATTAGTATAGTAAAAATGGCTCTCCTCCCAAAAACAATTGAGTCTACAGACACAATGCAATTCCCATCAAAATTCCAATACAGTTCTTTATAGATCTTTGAAAGAAAATTTCCAGCTCCAGGTAAACACACACATACACACCAAAAACAAAAAGAAGATATCTAAAACAATCCTGAATAATAGAAAAATCTGCTGGAAGTGCCAATATCCCTGATTTCTGCTTGTACTACAGAGCTAGTAGTAAAAACAGCATGGTATTGGTATAATACCAGGCACATTGATCAACAGAATACAATTGAAGACTCAGACATAAATCTTCATATCTATGGACACCCAATTTTTGATTAAGAAGCCAGAAACAAACACTGGATAAAAGATAGCATCTTTGACAAATGATGTTGATCAAACTAGATGTCTCTATGTAGAAGAATTCAAATAGCTACATATTTTTGACCCTGCACAGAACTCAACTCCAAATGGATCTAACACATAAACATAAAACCAAATACATTGTTAGCTGATAAAAAAAAATTAAATTAGAGAATAGCTTTGAACTCACCAGTAAGGAAAAGACCTTCTGAAAAGAATGTCATTACTGTAGATACTAGAAACAACAATTAGTACATGGGACCTCATGAAACAGCGAAGCTTCTGCTTGTCAAAGGACACCATCGTATGGGCAAAGCAAAAGCTTAAGGAATGGGAAAAGATTTTTATGTACTACATATTTGATAGAGGGCTGATAGCCAAAATATATAAAGACATAAAATAGGATAAAACAAACCAGAATAAGAAAAGCTAACCCCCCCAAAAAAACCCAAACAAAGAAAACTATCAAAGAAAAAAAAAGCACAAGAAATACACAAAGACGCAGAGACAACCATGTTTGCACACACAGAAATCCCACAAAAGCACAAAACTGAAAACCCATATCATCTACAACATCTACATCTACATCTACATCTACATCTACATCTACATCTACATCTACATCTACATCTACATCTACATCTACATCTACATCTACATGCACAAAGTTTCTCTCAGGGAGAAAATGAAGAACACCCTGACAAAGCTTTATGAGACAAAGAACCTGAAGACATGTCATTGTGTCTGTCTTCTGTCTTGTGTTTGCCATCTGAGCCTGTCCTTTATGCCTGCCATAGCTTTTGAAACAGAATTTCTAACTGGAGCCATTATATTCATTATATTCATCTAGACTGGCTAACCAACAAGCCCCAACGACCCTCCTTCTGTCTCCATTTCTCCAATGCTGGGTATTTTAGGCATGTGTTGCCACATCTGGCTTCATGTAGTTGCTGGGGATCTGAACTCGTCTTCATTGCTTCTCTGCAAGCATGTTACCGACTGAGCCATACTCCAAGCCCCCTGCCTTTTTAGGACTTAGTACATGTCATAATTCTAGTAAATCCCTACCTATCACCTCTGTTCTTTCTTGGGTCATACTTCTGGAATCAAAGGCAATTTTTATGTAATACCTGACCATGGCATTGCTTTTTATTGTTTTAGTCTAAACTTATATCATTGCTTCCTAGCTGCTGAGGACCATGGAGGGATAGATTATGCATGTTTTCATTACTATCGCATCCCAGAGTCTATCTTTGTACTCAGCACCTAGTAGATACTTGATCAACGTTAGCTGATCTACTGCTAAGTAATGAGTAACTTGTGACTTCACTATTCAGTGGATTCTGTGTTCAATTACAGTTTTCAAAACAGTCTGAACACCATTGACTCTTTATTTTCATCTCTCTTAGCAGGAAATCTACAATCACAAATGAGTGAAACCATGCTGGATTTCCTTGCTTGCACAAGGTCAGTGAACAAGATCCTCATCAGGGGTAGGTAAGAGAGGTTTTTTATAGTTTTTCAAGTGTTGTTAAAATAGCAAAGAAAAAGAAATAATACATACACAGTTCTACAGGGTCAACCATTGATCTGATTTGCATCAGGCCACCTAGTTTCAGTCTCACATCTGTAGTCTGGTGACCTTCAGTGTATCATTTATTCCATCCCTGGGGATATAGGAGAGATCAAAGAAGTGTCTGTCATCCCCACATACGCCACTTTAGCATAAAGATTATTTTCACCTCAAAGATATTTTGTATGACAAAGGAACCATCCTAAATCTCTCCTTGAGTAAGAGTAGAAATCAGAAAGCATAGACTTTCATATACTATCTATCCAGAAGTTCTATGGCCACAGAGAAAATGGATAGTCTGTGATGAAGTGGATCTGTATATTCAAGCTTCAGTCTGTTAGTTTCAGTGTGTTACCCTTGCTATAGTTTGGTATCCTAGGAAAGCCAAAATCTTTTTGTCTCCTGCTTCCTTGCTTCCTTCCTTGCCTCCTTCCTTCCTTCCTTGCTTTCTTTCTTCCTT
>JADRCD010246899.1:163-19280 GCA_019843815.1 Montemys delectorum | reverse complement strand
GAGAGTGAGACCCACAGTGGGGATGGTCCAGGGTAAGGAAAAGAGAATAGTGGCGGATCACAAGTTGAAAAGAAAGACAAATGAATCTGTGGTGGTGATGAGGAGAGATGGGCCCAACTAACTTTCTTTTCTTCTCCCTGCTACAGGCTTCAGACCTTTCCTGAGTTCTGGGGAACACATACACCCCCATACCCCACTGTATCTGCTGCCATACTCACCATGCCCAAGTGACCCAAAAACCAGTTTTTTTTAGGGGGTTGAGGGAAACATGTGAGGCGGGAGCAATTCTCACAGAATGAGTAAGTCCAGGCAAGAATTCTGGCCAAAATCCAGGAAGTCGCTCCAAGCAGCAGAAGATGCCCTGGCGAGGCCACCACAGAGCCCAGGTCCAGCCCAGACACACTTAGCCGCAGCATCCTGCTGAGTAGATGCACACAGGGTGAGATTCTCAGGTTTGGAAGTTACCAGGGCAGTTTTAGACTTACTTAGACTGTGTGGGTTTGGAAATACAGCAAATAAGGAGAGAGAAATGCAGGAAGAGACACAATGAAATGGGGCGGGGGGGGGCACACAGACAGAACCTGTTGAAAGTCTGGGATGGCTCTGCCTGAAGCACAAACAGTTATCCAATAACCCAGGGTCACTTGTGCCAGTTGG
The DNA here is from genome assembly GCA_019843815.1 of Montemys delectorum. NCBI lineage: Eukaryota > Metazoa > Chordata > Mammalia > Rodentia > Muridae > Montemys > Montemys delectorum. The sequence continues at coordinate 18,623 of JADRCD010246899.1, read as the reverse complement.
TTTCATGGAGCCACCTCAATGCTGATAAACTCATCCTCATCATCCTCATCCTCATACCCCAAGCCAGTACCTTATCTCAGGAGCAACCTGTCCTCTATGATCTTCTCCCCACTTCTTGGAAAAGCATTTATTCCCTGCTTCCTACCTGCAGAGAGTCGTGTGGGAGTCTGGGTTGGGCTGGGCTGAACCAATCCATCCCTCCTAGGCTCAGCCACTTCCTGCCTGAGCAGCAGGCCAAAACAAGTTGGGTGGGGACAGACTGGAGTGGAGGGGAAGGAATCAGGGTGACAAACACACACAAGCAGGTACTCTATCTTTAGGATACAGTACCTCTGAGTCAAGGGCTAAGGTGACTCTGGGCCACCAAATTAACAGTCACCCTTACCCTTCCAAGGGCAACAGTCTGCTGATAAAAGCATGAAGGAGGAAGTACAGGTGCCAGGATGTCTCTTTCAGGACAAGACGTTCCATGAGCATCTCCCAGAGATCTCTGCGCATCTCACTGGAGCATCTCACTGCCAGAACTGCAGACCTGTCTCTGGAACGCCCCTCCTCACCAGCTGCAGTCTTGCAGAGTTCAGTCCTATTCTTTAGCAGCCTAGCCCCTGGATAGAAACAATTCCAAACTAGACCAGAGAAACCAGCTATGGTCACATGAAGAGATAAATGTCCTAGCTGGGAAAACACACCTGGCAGCTAAAGGGTCAGAGTTCAGAGTGTTTGTGAGGAGGAAAGGAGTCAGGCTGAAATGCTATGAGCAGAGGGGGTACAAGCAAGAAAGAACAAGCCTGGAATAACTTCTCTCCCCAGTATGACATGGGGAACTGACCTTAACAGGAGTGTATGTTGTCCAGAATCCCTATATTATCATGTCCTGTGATATGATAAGCAGCCAGCATTGCCCTTGGTGCAAGCCCTGGTTCTGAGTTTAGCAGCAGTACTTCTCCACACACCACCACCACAGCCAGCACTCCCTCCAGCACAACTGTCTCCTGTCCTTGGAGTAGGCAGAAAATTAATGTCCTTGAAGTGAGAAGGCTCCCACTTTTAAGCTATGAGAAACAGACAAGCCTGTGTCCCCAGTAGTCAAAAAGAGACATAACAGCTGTGGCCAAGCTTATAACAATAGGACAGAATGAATTAGTCACTGAGAACAGGATGAGTTATTCCTTTCCCAGTCAAAGAGTTCCTTTTCCAGATATACGGTCCCTCCTTGCTGTCGGAGCAAATGTTATCAGTTTGAAGGATAGCACTCCTTCCCGCATTTACCCAATTTGTAACACCAAGGCTTGAAAGCCCCAGCTAGCAAATTTTCCCTATAGAAACTCTAAGCCCCAGACTCGAGTGGCACATTCCTAACCTATTGCCCATAGAGGGTAATGTCCCAGGTCCAAACTCATAAAGACTCTTGTGTGTTTGCATTGGAGTTGTGGTCCTTGGTGGTCTCTTGGAGATCTCATGAACTGGGCATAGCATTGTGGGGGCTTATCCGGGATTTCCCATTAGATTCCCCCAGGTTCAAGGACTTGGAGAGTCTAGTGCTGGCCGGTGAGTGTTCAGTATTTCTGTATTGTCTTAGTGTCTCTGTTCTCAATTTTGTTTGAGAAAAGTCTTGAGGTGTCCGTATAAGCAGCAAGGAGTGACTTACAGCAGCCGCACTGGAGGGTCAATCTGTCACCTGTAGTGGAGAGGAATTCTTAGTAGAGGAAGTAGAGCCTCATCATTGGTTACTTTCCTTTCCATGCTGCTTTTCCCTTTTGAGGCACGAGCCTCTGAGTCTGAGTATTTGGATTTTTTTCTGGTTTCAGTGGCAACATGGCTACTTCGTGCATGTTTGTTTATTTGCTGTGTTCTTGTGGTATTTGGTTTCTATATCTACTGGACTTTGACAGATCCTATGAGACAGACCGATTCTCACTCTCTCAATATTATTTTAGCTCATTTTAAGGATGTCAGGAGCAGAGCTCACAACTTCTTGTTAGGTGTGAAGAAGGGGAAATGACCACTTACTGGCAACTTGGAATGGATGACTTTGATGTTGGCTGGCCACAGGAGGGCATCTTCCATCTCTCCATGGTTTTAGTGGTAGAAGACAAAATGTTTCAAAAGGCCCAGGAGTACCCTGATCAAGTCCCCTATATAGTACTTTGGAAGGATTTGGTTCCCAACCCACCACAATGGGTTAAGTCTTTCTTCTTTTCTCTTGCTAACATTTTCTCATCAATAGGAACAGTGTCAACTCTAGTGATGGGGGAGTGGAAATTAGAAGTTCCCATATCTACTGCCTTTCTTCATTCTATCTTACAGGATAGCATCCCAGAGGATATTGTCTTCCCCCCTTGGCACCATGAGCACCGCCACCAGTGCAGGCCTCCAATTCCAGTGGTGTCAACTTCAGGAATAGAAGTGGGACCTGCAAGGGAACATGAAGCAAGCATATGGTGCCTTCTGAGGCTGCACAGCCAAAGGCAGATTCCACTATTTTACCCGAAAGGGCGGCAGGACCAGTCTATCAACAAGAGAGTCAACCTCACTATTGTAGCCCATTGCTACAGCTGATCTTTATAGTTGGAAGAGGAAAAATGCCCTATCTTCTGACAACCCTAGGGAGCTCATTGGTCTCTTAGACCTGTTCATTCATCAACCCATATGTGAAGATTGTCAGCAGATTTTGCAAATTCTTTTCAGTACTGAGGAAAAAGAACACATCATTTTAGAGGCCCAAAAGAATAAGAGAAACAATGGCATTCCAGCCCAGAACCCAGCTGATATTGACAATGGATTTCCTCTCAGGAGACCAGTATGGGACTACAATACAGGTGAAGGTAGGGACCATCTTCAAGTCTATGGCCAGACACTGATGGTAGGTCTCTGGGCAGCCACTAGGCAACCCACTAATTTGGCTAAGGTTTATGATGTTAGGCAGGAGGCTAATGAAAACCCAGCAATATTTCTTGAGGGGGTTAGGATGCTCTCTACATCCTGAAGAGACGGGGAATTCTAATACAGTAGTGCTGGTTGGTGTTTATCAATCAGTTTAGCATCAGACATTAGAAAGAAGTTACAGAAGTTAGAAAGATTAGGAGAAAAGGCATCGAGGGGTTTAATGGAGGTCATAGAACAGGTGTATCACAGTAGAGAAACCAAAGATGAAAAAAAAAGATTAAGACTGGAAAGATATTGAACAGAGATTTGGCCAAAGGCCTTATGGACAATAATGTTCCTGACTTGAAAGGAAGCAAGTATCAGCTCCAGTGTATTTTAAAGAAACAGACAGAGCCTAAAGGAGGCTGTCGAGCAGCATTGGGTAAGAACCAATGCACTTACTGTAAAGAGAAAGGGCACTGGGCTAAAGGGTGTGCAAAGAAAAAGCCTAAGGTTAAGACCATGGTCACAAAGGAAGAAAAAGATTGAGGGAGTTGGGATTTAAACCTGTACCACGAAACCAGGGTAACCTTTATGGTGGAGGAGAAGCCCCTAGACCTCCTTCCTGGTGGATGCTGGAGCTCAACATTAAGTACTCTAAAGGCTAAAGGGCCACTGTCTTCCAGAGGGCCACAGGCACCAAACAACATTCATGGACTACCTGAAGAACAGTGGACTTAGGGATGGGATGGGTAACCCATTCGTTCATAGTCATTCCCGAGTGCCCTACCCCTTACTGGGGAGGGATCTCCTAAAAATAAATGAAGGCCCAAATTAAATTTTAAACCTGTGGAAGTCTGATTATTAGATTAGAAAGGTAATCCGCTCCAGATGTTGACTCTCAACTTGGCTTCTGAGGATGAGTATACACTGTATGAGTCACCAACCACCCTCCATACAAGACTTGGATTTTTGGTTAAAAAAAAATTCCCCAGCAGTGGTCAGAAACTGGAGACAGGGGTATGACAAAACATCAACCCCCTATGTTTTGTAGAGCTTAAACCAAGGGTGAACTCAGAATGAGTCTCCTAATACCCCATGTCTCAAGAGGTACAAAAGGGAATCACACCCCATAACCGAAAATTGCAGGCCTTGGGAGACTTCAGGCCATGTAAGGCATCTTAGAATACTCCATTGTTGCCCATAAAAAAGCCACATTCCAATGACTATCGCCCTGTCCAGGACCTACTGAAAGTTAACGGCAGGGTGATGGACATACACCCCATGGTGCCTAATCCTTATACTTTACTGAGCTCATTGCCACCAGATTGGAAATGGTATTCTGTTTTTGACATAAAAGATGCTTTTTTTTAGCCTACCGTTGACTCCTAAAAGCCAGAAATATTTGCCTTTAAATGGTGTGACCCTGCAAGAGACATTAATTGACAACTCCCCTGGACCCACCTGCCCCAAGGCTATAAGAATTCACCCACCACTTTTTTTTTTTATCAGTTTCATAGTCTATATCTTTTAGTGAACAGCTAGAACAGCCATTTTGAAGAGATAGAGGCTAACAGCAAATTGTACAATTGCACTATCAAATATGTTTTTTAAACTTTTATTGGATTATGATGAGAAAAGTTACATGATTTCAATTTATCTGAATTTATTAACATTTAAAAACATATTTTAAGTAAATAGAATTAAATCACATTCTTGTTTCCTTTTGTATCCCCACTCCTCCCAGAGACCCTCCTTCAATACCTACAATATCTTTTTTGTCATATTCCTTAAAATAGATAAAATATTATAACAATACAAATAAGTATTATAAAAGTTGTTTGATATAAAACAACAATCAATTTAACAGTCTTATGTAGATGCTCATCTACAGCAATAGTGAAAATACATTTTATTTAATATAAATTTTAAATAACTCCAAACATATTAACTGTATACTTCAAAATAATGCATCACTAATGGTATTTTCCTAAATGAACATAAATATATAAAGTCTTTTTGTTTATTTTGTATTTAGTAGAGTTTAAAATCTTGGCTCTTACTGTGGTACAAGCCCAAAATAAAAACAATTTTTAGACATTGGATTTCATTGTAATAAGGCTATATTTCAATGACCCTCACATCACCAAAGGATTTTACCTCCATCGTAGCTAAGCTGAGAGTTGATAGTTCTGCTGCACCAAGAAATGAATTGTAAGCTCGATTTTTGATTACAGACTTCCTGCTATGGTCAAAGCTATTTGACTTGAGTGAGTGACTTTTTTCTCAGGCCACAGAGAACAGGTTACATTCATTTAAGAAATGGTGTGTGTATTAAGATGGTCTATCCATAAAGTCATTCACCAACTATTTCAATGAACAATGGTTCTGCTTGGAGGGTGGCACAGACATTAGGTGAGGGTAAGAATTTGGTTCATTAGCTGTGATAATTTGGAAAAGCATTAATCTCAAAGAAAAAGTAACTTATAAAGTTCTCTTCTTCAAACTTGATACAAGAGTTACAAACATCAGGCAAAGCATTCAGTCTCACTCTTTGTGGTTCTCTTACAAGCCCCTTCCCAATTTAATTGTCTATTTTTCTTTTGGGTTTATAAATACTTTTGAAATATATAAGCTGTTCTGAAAACCATATAGTTTTCAGAACTATATAGGTTTCTGAAACACTATAGTATAGTGTAAAGACATGAAATAAACAATACTACTAATAGAGAGGCTGAGATAGGAGAAGCAAGATTTCAAGACCTTTATGTTGTACACAGCAAGACATTGTCACAAACAAACAAGCTGAAAGTGTATATAGATTGTACAATATTGGACCTATTTCTCCAATTACCAAATTAGAGGAACCATTGGATGACAATCAACAAATTTCTAATTCCTCATTGAATTTCAGTTGATTAGGATATGTTGGTGATATTAATTTTCATATTAAGACATTAAGAAAAAGTAATTGTCACATTACTGTTGTTTTTGTTGTAAGATGTGGAATTAGATTTGTGTGGATTTGTTGAAAGATTACCTTCTTGCTTCTTCTGGGGTGTAGTTTTGCTCCTTATGTTGATGTTTTCCATCTATTATCCTTTATAGGGCTGGATTTGTAGAAAGATATTGTGTAAATTTTGTTTTGTCATGGAATATCTTCTTTTCTCCATCTATGGTAATTGAGAGTTTGGTTGGATATAGTAGCCTGGGCTGGCATTTGTGTTCTTGTAGGGTCTGTATGACATCTGCCCAGGATCTTCTAGCTTTCATAGTCTCTGGTGAGAAGTCTGGTGTAATTCTGATAGGCCTGCCTTTATATATTACTTGACCTTTTTTCCTTACTGCTTTTAAAATTCTTTCTTTGTTTAGAGCATTTGGTGTTTTGACTATTATGTGGCAGGAGGAATTTCTTTTCTGGTCCAGTCTATTTGGAGTTCTATAGGCTTCTTGTATGTTCATGGGCATCTCTTTCTTTAGGTTAGGGAAGTTTTCTTCTATAATTTTGTTGAAGATATTTACTGGCCCTTTAAGTTGGAGGTCTTCATTCTCTTCTATACCTATTATCCTTAGGTTTGGTCTTCTCATTGTGTCCTGGATTTCCTGGATGTTTTGGGTTAGGGTCTTTTTGCATTTTGCATTTTCTTTGACTGTTGTGTCAGTGTTGCCTATGTTATCTTCTGCCTCTGAGATTCTCTCTTCTATCTCTTGTATTATGTTTCACCCACCATTTTTGATGAAGCTTTGCATGAGAACTTGGGTGAGTGCTGGGCTACCAACCCAGACACAACTCTTCTTCAGTATGTAGATGATCTTTTGGTTACAGCAAAAACTAAAGAGCTGCTGTAAGACAGGGACTCAAAATCTCCTACAGGCTCTGGGGGACATGGACTATAATGTATCTCCTAAAAAAACACAGCTCTTTAAGGACAAAGTCATATATCTCAGTTATATTCTGAAAAAGTTCAGAGATGGCTTTCCATGGCAAGAAAAGAGACTGTCATCAACATCCCTACCCCCCCAAAGTCCATGACAAGTGAGAGAGTTCTTGGGGTCCGGGGAGTTTTGTAGATTATAGATTCCAGGGTTTGCTAAATAGCTAAACCTTTATATGAAGCCACCAAGGAAGCCTAGGACTTTGTTTAGACTCAGGAACACCAAAGGGCCTTTCAAAAAAAATAAAGCATGCCCTGCTGTGGGCCCCTGCTTTGGGGCTAAGCCATTCCATCTGTATGCTGATGGACATAAAGAAATAACCAAAGGAGTCTTAACCCAGACCCTAGGGCCAATGGAGATGGCCAATGGCTTATTTGTCCAAGAAATTAGAGCCAGTGACAACAGGATGGCCACCTTGCCTGTGTATCTTCGTGCCTACAACATTACTCGTTTAAAATGCAGATAAATAACTTTGGGACAAAATTTAGCTGTAACTACCCCCATACAATTGAAGGAGTGTTCAAACAGCTGCCTGATCGGTGGCTCATTAATGCCCCCATGACTCATTATCAGACCTTCCTAATTATCCCTGGCTGAGTTATCTTCCAGCTGCCTGTCTCCTTGAATTCTGTGACTCTTCTCTATGACCCTGATTTGGATCATCTGCTCCACCAATGCAACAAAAGCTTGGATCATGTACATAGTACCCAGCCTGACTTAAAACACTCTTCTTTGCCAGGGGCAGAGAGGACTTTGTTTACAGATTGAAGCAGCTTCATCTGCAAGGGTCAGAGGAAGACAGAGCAGCAGTAACCACAGAAATGGAGATAATCTGGGCTCAGCCTCTTCCCTCAGGTACTTCAGCTGAAAGGGCTGAATTGATAGCACTAACCTGCTGGGCTCTCTGCAAGCAGAACCAGGTATGGGGGGGGGGACACAGAGCGGGACAGAAAGGGGGGGAGAGGGGTGGAGAGAGAAAGAGGGAGGGGGGAGAACCCGGTCCAGCAGAGCCTTTCGGGGCTGAGCGGGATGGTGAGTGTTGCTGCTTGGATCTCCTGCCTTTGGAGAATAACCACCCTGAGCCGGGAGTCTGTCAAAGCAGGAACTCCTTTTAATGTATTGATCTTTTCTTTATAAAGGGCTGAGAGAGGAGGTGGAGTATTTTTGCTGAGATGAGGTGACATAGGGGGAGGGGACAGTTGACAAGGGATATGGGGTGACTGAAAGAGCCAACAAAGTTACTCTACGTCAGCAGGAGCTAGGCAAAGGCAGGCCTAAGCAGGTCATGCTGAGTCACTCCAGTATGGAAGTGACTGAGACAGTTTACAAAACTCGAGCCAGGTTCTGGTTTGTCCTCAAGGCCCAAACCCAGGCCAAATAGGGCCCAACACTAACCCAGGCCCTCATCATGGGAAAAGAACTGGCTGTTGATATTTACACCGACAGTTGATATATATTTACAACTGCTCATGTAAATGGAGCTATTTACCTGGAGAGAGGGTTCTTAACTACAGAAGGGAAAACCATCAATAATAAGGATAAAATTCTACAGCTACTCAAAGTCCTCTGGTTGCAAAAGATGTTGGCAATCATCCATTGTCCAGGCCATCAAAAAGGAACACCAGTGGCGAGAGGTAACAACCTAGCCAACAAAACTGCTAAGGAGGTAGCCCTAAAAGAAACAACTGCCTCTGTGTTGCCTACTGTCCTTCCCAAGCCACCCAATCCCAACTTGCCGCAATGCCCAGTCTATATGGAGAGATCAAATGGGCTAAGAGTCAGCCCATGAGTCAATGCTTGGAAGGCTGGTGGTGATCAACTGATGGTAAGTTAATATCACCCACCTCCTTGGCTAAAAACATGCTCAGGAAAATCCAGAGTCACTCCTATGGGAATGAGACAGATGGCCAACACACTGAGATAATCTAAGATCACTTTCAAGGATATGCAGAATACTATTGAAGATATAGTGTCAAACTGCAGAGATCGCCAGCTAACCAACACTCATAACACTCCCAGAATCCAGGCTATCAACTGTGAGGTAAGAGACTGGGAGCCTACTGGGAAGTTGACTTTACAGAAATCAAACCAGAGAAGTACAGTTACAAGTACTTGCTGTTGTTCCTAGACACTTCTCCGGATTGACAGAAGCATTCACAATGAAGGCCAATGTAGCAGACCAGCTGCCACCATTACCCATGGGTATTTTGAAAAGAGATAAAGAGATTTGGCAAGCCATATATATTACCTTTACCGGGCGGAAAGGATAAAAAACTGGCCGACTCAGCCATCATTCATTCCATAATGATAATTAACAAGCAAAATGCTGGGATAAGAAAGGCAAAAACACTCCCACAAGTTCATGAGCCATCTGGCCCAATCAGCAGCTTCTTCTGTCTCTGAAGGCAGGACTTCCGGGTGTAACTGGAACCTGGACAGGGGCGTGGCAATTAGCAGGAGGTGGGCAGAGAGGCGTGGTCATCTGGCAGGCGGGAATTTGAAGAATCTGACCTCTCACAGGGAGGTTACAGGCCAAGACTACACAGGTAGTAGCTTAGAAGTTACTGGAGGATAGCTTTCCCAGGTATAGATTCCCTCATAAGATAGAGTCAGATAATGGACCAACATTCGTGTCTAAGTTAAGTCAGGATGTAGCAAGATTTATTGGGGCAGAATATAAATTACATTGTACACATTAACCCAAAAGATCAGGACTGGTAGAAAGGATGAATAGAACATTAAAAGAGATCTTAATTAAATTGACTTAGTTGTATCAAATGATGTTTTGCTGAGGCACACAGCAGAAAGCATATTTTACTAAAGCAGACACATGAAAGAATGTTTTCCTGAGGCGAATACAGGTAAAAGGATGTTTAGATATAGAAAACATATGAAAGGACACCTGATAAGGGATTATAAATATGGCCCCACACACACTGGGGGAGGAGCACTGAGCCTTGGTATGGTTTGCTCTGCCTCACTATTCTTTGCTAATGATGCCATGTATTGGTTTGCCTTTCATAGCCTTGTTGATCTCCACTAGTGATGACACCAGAGAGAAACTCACCCAAGAATTGCTTCTGAGGCTCCTGCTCCAGCTTGCTGCTTCCTGTTGGTGTTCATGCCTAGTGTCTGCCTGCCTAGAGGACTGCTTGGCAGCTGCTGAATCTTACTTGGTGTTTGCTATGTTACTGAACGGCTGACAAAGTAGATTGAGCTCACTCCCAAAGAACTATTGCTGAACAGGTCCACTTAGCCTATATCCTAATAAATTTTCTCTTCCACTACTTCAACCCTTATTAAAAGCAGGTGGCATAAAATTTGTGCCTACAGACTTATAGTTAAGAGAGCACTTTGAGTATCATTAGAGACTATGGACTCTTAAACAGTAGAGGGATGAAAATTAACATTTCCCAGATTAAGTGAGTTTTGCACCATGAGATAAAAATGAAAGCTGTTGGGCCAGGACCAACAGCTACTCTCCACATGCATGCCCACACCCCATATACAAATAGCATTAAAACAACCATAACCAGGGCTGGATTGATGATTCATCAGTTCTGAGTGTGCTGCTCTTTCAAAGGACATGAGTTACCTCCCAATACCATGTTAGGTATCTCTCACTACCATGTGTAACTCCAGATCTAAAGGCTCTGACACACTCTTCTAGCCTTCCTGTCACCTGCGCTGAAGAACACATACCCTCCCACAGACACAAGGGACACACAATGTGTCCAAGTAAGTCAAACAGCAATTTCACCTGTCCCCTCTATTTTGCACAAAGCACAAAACCAAGTTCTTTGGGGTTATATCTAGGCTCATCAAGTACTGGTGAGATTTGGTGTAGAGAGAATCTCTTCTATACAGTGAGGAATCATCACTTGTCAATAAAAAGCTAAAAGCCAATTAGCTGAGGCAGGATTGGAAGGTGGGACATCCAGAGAAAAAGAGAAACCCTGGGAGATAGCCAGGTTCAGGAAGATATTCCCTGCCTGGAGGAGTGGAGCTATGAAACTGAGAAGAGTTTTAACAAACAATGTGGCAGACATAGAATAATACAAGCAGGTTAAATAACTTACAACAAGCCAAAGCTTATGGAACTTATTCATATGGAACAAACCATAATATTCAAGTAATAACAATTAATAATTAACAAGTCATTATTCAGGAAGTAGGGCGTAGGTAGAAAAGCCTGTGGTTACAACTTGGTGCTTCCATCAATACAAAGCTAAGTTATTTGTGTTAAAGTTCTGCTGTTTTACAACTCTCAAACCTGAAACCTTTTCTAATTTTTTAAGTAAGTAACATGAGAAGAGGGTAAGAAATGTAGAGCAAGCTGTGCATGAACCATAATGGGAGGATACATGCTGATGTGTGTCAGGCTCCAACCCCAAAACTGAAGAAAGTAAGCTCATAGACATTACTTCATGAAGAACAGAGGGACTGTTGAGATAGATCAGCAGGTAAAAGTGCTTGTTATGCAAACATGAGGAACAGAATTTAGATCCCAGCACCCACATAAAATGCTGAGCATTGCACATGTCTGTAATCCCAGCTCTGAGGAGAGTAGACACAAGAGAATTGCCAGGGCTCACTGGTTTCTAGCTTTAGCCAAGAAAATGGGAGCCCTAGGTTCAGAGAGATCCTGCTTCAAAGGACTAGATAGTAATAAAGAAGTACACAAATACTCTCTTCTGCCCTCTGTGTGTTTACAGGTGTATTCCCCAATATACACATAAGAGTGCACATACCCTCCTGCTGATCCATGAGCATGGGAGATTTTTCCATCTACTGAGGTCTCCTTTGATTTCTTTCTTCAGAGTCTTGAAGTTATTGTCATACAGATCTTTCTCTTGCTTGGTTAGAGTCACACCAAGATATATTATTTGTGTCTATTGTGTCATTTCCCTAATTTATTTCTCAGCCCTTTTATCCTTTGAGTAGAGGAAGGCTACTGATTTGTTAGAGTTAATTTTATATCCAGCCACTTTGCTGAAGTTGTTTATCAGCTATCCTATCACCTAAAAATAGTTATGTCTTGACTTCCTCCTTCTTAATTTGTACACCTTTGATCTTCTTTTGTCTAATTGCTTTGGCTAGAACTTCAAGTACAGGGATGGAGGGACCTTCTAGGGAGAGAGGAAGGGGAGGGAAAAAAAGGAGTGAGCAAGAACAGGTATTGGAAGGGACAGGAGAGAAGTACAGAAGGTCAGGAAATCAAGTAGAAACATGTAGCAAAGGGGCATGGGGAGCTGGGGGTAGCCACTAGAAAGTCCCAGAGGCCAAGGAAGTGAGAGGATCCCAGGACCCAAAAGGGATGACTTTAGCCAAAACAACAAAGGGGAAATAGAACCTGTAGAGACCACCTCCAGTAGATAGGCATGGCCCCCAGTTGAGAGATGGGACCACCCACCTATCTCAAAAATTTCAACCCAGAAATGTTCTTGTCCAAAGGAAAGACAAGACAAGACAAAAACTGGAACAGAGACTGAAAGAAAGACCATCCAGAGACTGCCACACCTAGGGATCCATCCCATCTGCAAACACCAAACCCGAACACTATTGCTGATGCCAAGAAGCGCTTGCCCACAGGAACTGGTATGGCTGTTCCCTGAAAGTTTCTAACAGCACCGGAGCAATACAGTTGCAGGTGTTCACAGCCAACCATCAAACCGAGTCTGGGGACCCCAAGGGAAGGATAGATGGAGCTGGAGGGGATTGCAATCTCATAGTAAAAACAATATCAACTAACTAGACTACCCAGAGCTTCCATGGAAGGATCCATGGCTCCAGATACATATGTAGGAGAGGGTGGCCTTATCTGGCATCAGTGAGAGGGGAGGTCCTCGGTCCTGTGGAGGTTTGAAGACCCAACATAGGGGGATGCTAGGGTGATGAGGTAGGAGTGGGTGAGTGGTGGAGGAGCACCCTCATAGAGGCAAAGAAGATGGGGGAGTGGGGGTGAGGTGAGGGGGGCGTGTAGGGATAACCAGGAAGGCAGATATCATTTAAAATGTAAACAAATAAAGTGATTAATAAAAAATTTGCACTCTGGATGAATGGAAGATGATTGCTTGTTATTTTGACTATGTTAAATAAAGTCTCAACAATGAAAAAGAACCTTAAACTCCTGATCCTTCTGCCAAAGTCAGAGTCGAGAGGTTGTGTTTTAAATTTTAATTACTGTGCCTAAGAGATTTCTGAAACAAAAGTGCCTCTGATCTGTAAGCCCCTTGCCCAAGCACAGATACTTCCTGAAATACCAGAGGTATTGTTCACAGGAAGTAACAATCTGCATGTTTTCACTTCTCTAAACAAGTTTGCCCAAGTTGGGCAAAGACCCAACTACTAAGATGTGCTTGGTCAGAGGCAGGAGGTGTGTATGTGGGAAATGCATCATGACATATGCTTGCCACTAACTGGCCCTGATGGAAAATGTGGGTTTCTCATTTAAGCCGCTGCAAACTGTTACTCAAGGCCATTTTCTGGACAACCAGAGATGGACCTAGCCAGAGAGTCCATCAAACTGCCAGTATTTAATTAAAGCTTGTTTCACATTTGACTTTTAATTGTGGTAATGGTCTCATTCCCACCTCTATCCTCCAAATGCTGGGATTTCAGAAGTCACCTGTCAAGGATGGCTCTAGATTGAAGTATAAACCTTAAAAATGAGTATCACAAAAATACCAGAAGAAAGTCTAAACTAGTATGAGAAATATGTATAAGGAAAACTCACCCTTTAAATGATATCTTTAAATGCTTCCATAAATTCAAAATGAAAAGGCTTTATAACATTTATTCAGTGACCTAGGTGAGGTGACATTCACCTCTCAGGAAATAGAGGCAGGAGGATCAGGAGTTAAAGGCCACCTTAGGCTACAAGAAATGCTGCATCCTGGGCTGAAGAGACAGCTCAGATGATAAAGGCACCTGCCACCAAGCTTAATTACATTAATTCCAGGTTGTGTGTAACATGCAAATACATACACACACACACACACACACACACACACACACACACAAACGCACACACTAATAAATAAACTTAATTTAAATTTGTAGAAGAAAAATCCTTAAAATATAATGTGATGGTTTGCATAAGAATGGCCTCTATAGGCTCATATATTTGTATGTTTAATCCCCAGTTGGTGTCCAGTTTGGGAAGCACTAGGAGATGTGGCCTTGTTGGAAGAGGTATGTTACTGGGATAGGGCTCAGAGCTTTGAAAAACCCATATCAGGCCCAGGCTCAATCTCACTGAGTCTCTCTCCTCTCTCTCTCTCTCTCTCTCTCTCTCTCTCTCTCTCTCTCTCTCTCCTCTCTTTATCTTGCCTGGAAATCAGGATGTAACTCTCAGCTACTTCTCCAGCACGATGCCTACCTGCCTGCCAACATGTTTCCCACCATAATGATAATGGACTCACCCTCTGAAGCTGTAAGCAAACCTTTAACTAAAGGCATTCTTCCTATGTTGCCTTGTTCATGGTGACACTTCACAGCAGTAGAACCCTAAGACATGCTGTAAGATTCTTTGAAGACTTAGATTAATTCCATATTCAGGGTTAGCATAATCTATTATAAATGTGTCAGGTTTTCTAAATAGTCAACATTTTCAATATCATCCAATAAAACTCTTGCCAGAGTTGTCTTCTTTTTAGAACTTGTTGACTTTTTCATAGGATTATGGGTATTTTGACTAGGTTCACCCTCCAGTGTGCTACCCTCTTTTGACCACTCTTGAGTTCTTCCCCTTTCTGATGAACACCCTTCTACTTGATATCTTATCCTTTCTTTCCTTTTTTTCTTTCTGTGTGTGTCTCTCTCTCTTTCTTTCTTTTATTTTTCTTTTGGGAAAGAACTTGACAATCTTTCTTTTCCAGCACTGAGCATCACAGAGCTTGCACACTAGCAAGTACCCACAACTGACCTATGTCTCTACTTAAAAAGCATGTTCTAATTGGAAGAGTTAAAGTTTACCAAGATAAGACAATCTAAAAATAAAAGAGGGAACCAGGCATGGTGGTGCATATCTTGAATCCCAACACTCCGGAGCCAGAGGCAGGTAGATTTCTGAGTTGCAGGTCAAGCTGGTCTACATAATAAGTTGCAGGCCAGTTATGGCACATAGTCTATAAGTCTTGTCTATAAGTAAATAAATAAATACGTAATAATAGAAGGAGCCTGTCTTAGTCAGGGTTTCTATTCCTGCACAAACATCATGACCAAGAAGCAAGTTGGGGAGGAAAGGGTTTATTCAGCTTACTTCCACATTGCTGTTGATCACCAGAGGAAGTCAGGACTGGAACTCAAGCAGGTCAGGAAGCAGGAGCTGATGCAGAGGCCATGGAGGGATGTTCCTTATTGGCTTGCTTCCCCGGGCTTGCTCAGCCTGCTCTCTTATAGAACCCAAGACTACCAGCCCAGGGATGGCACCACCCACAAGGGACCCTACTCCCTTGATCACTAATTGAGAAAAATGCCCCACAGCTGGATCTCATGGAGGTACTTCCCCAACTGAAGCTCCCTTCTCTGTGATAACTCCAGCCTGTGTCATGTTGACACACAAAACCAGCCAGTACAGAGCCCACCTGTCAATTACCAAAACACTTTTACAAACCCATAGTAGTAAAAATGAGAATAACTTTTTAAACTTTCTGCATAACAAAAACATGAAACATGTGGAATCCAACATGGGTCGGCTCATGAATACCTAAAATCATGGCATCTTCTGAAGACAGTCCGAACACTGTTGGGAAGCAGATAGATAGATTAGATAGAGGGTTTCAAAAAAACTAAGGAGGAGCAAGGAAAAATGTGCTAATTTAACCAGGTGTGGAATTGCAGCTCTGAGGAGGTGGAGGCAGGAGGCTAACCTCAGATACACAGCAGGCTGGAAGCCACTATGACTTTAATGAGAAGCCGTCTCAAAAAAAGGGGGGAAATGCTTGTGTCCTCCAAATATAGGGCAGTTTCTCTCCCTACATCTAAAGCACTAAACCTTTAATGTTAAGTACCATATCTGACACTTCAAAGATTTGTCATTTCCTTATGGTAAGAATATTTAAATTGTTCTCTTCATTTATTTCATGACACACAATACATTACTTTAAACTGGTCACAGTAGTGTGCACAGTGTAAGAGCAGAAATGATCCTTCTAATCTGCAACTCTAAGAATTTCCCAAGTCTCCCTTGGACTAATCTCTACTCAGACAGGTGAAGGGCTAAGCAGTATTTTTATGACTTAGCAGTTAGAATGTTTGAAATTCTAAGAGGAAAAAAATGTAAGAATAAAAAAAGTAAGAATAAATAAAAAAGGGTAAATATGCATGAAATATAATTTCTGTCTATTAAGAGACTATCTTAGCATCTTATTGCTATGAAGAGACACCATGACAAAGGCAATTCTTATAAAAGTAAACATTTAATTGGACTGGCTTATGGTTTCAGCAGTTCAACTCCTTATCATCATGGAGGGAAACATGGCATCATGCAGGCAGAGTCTTGTTGGAGGAGCCAAGAGTTCTACATTATGAATGGAAGGGCACCAGGAAGAGCCTCTTTTCCGAAGTCAATCAGTAGGAGGGTCTGTAATTTCCCACTAGATAAAGCGTCAGTAAAGACCTTAAAGCTTGACACACTTCCTCCAACAAGACCACATGTAGGAATACCTCCTATTAGTGTTATTTCTCATGGGCCAAGCATATTTAAACTACGACAGAAAACAGGACCAAATTGTAATTCAGAGGAGAGAGATTCAGTGATGTGTGTGTGTATGTGTGAGAGAGAGAGAGAGAGAGAGAGAGAGAGAGAGGCAGAGGCAGAGGCAGAGAGGCAGAGAGAGATGTATACACACACACACACACACACACACACACACACACATGATCAGGAACTCTTCCAAACCAACAAGCAAATGGCACGTGACACAAAGGTTATATTCTAGGATTTCAATCAGGTCAAACATAAGAAGTTAAAGGAAGAGATGTAGAATGTAGAACATAAGCAAGCAGTGGCAGGGTAAAAGAGGTCATTGAAATGATGCTAGAGATGAGGACGAGAAGGTTTCGTTCATGGTAGACAAGTATTCTATCACTGAGCGACATCCTCAGCCAAGATGTAAGTCAGATGATGACTCTCTTTCCTGGGTTAGACCGCATTAGATTGAGCATCTATCATTCACAGCTCAGATTTCAGGAGCAAGGGAGACCTAGGACTTTACCCCTCCCACCAAGTAACTCAGCAGATTAGTCACAAAGACATGGCCACTGTTAGATACAGCCTCATCTGCTGCTCAGCCTGGTCAATCCAAGCATAGGAAAGGCTTGGATAGAAAACAGAGAAGAGGCCAAGGGTTGGGATCCTGTGAGAGATACCTGGGACCTAGAGTGGGGTCGGCGGGGTGGCAACAAGTTCAGGGTCAACAAGCTTCAGCATAGGGATGGTGGGTCTCAGCCAACAGAGACAGATGTCTTGGAAGGTCTAGCCCATTTCAGTCACCAGCCACATGCCTCTCTCATTGTTCTGGATCTAGGGATGGAGAAACCTGAGGTTATCCTGGCAGGTGGCTTGGATCTTCCCTCTCTGTGCCCATCATACCCCACACTTCTCACCTCCTACTTGAATTATACCACTTTGGCTCTTGCTTAGTCTTCGGGGTTCACTATGTTTGTCTCTTACTGTACAAATGTTTCTATATACATTCCTTTCTCTGACGGGTCACTTTCCTAATCTCTCTGTTTTGTGATCTAAATATGAATAATAGAGAGAAGTGGGTTGATGGATGGATGAGCAGATGGATGAATACACATATATGTGCATATAGGATGTGTGTGTGTGTATATAAGATATGTGATACATAGATGTATATATTAGTATGTATGGACCAAAAGGATAGTAGACAGATACATACGTAGGTAGGAAGATAGATGATAGATAATAGAGGACAGATAGATAGATAAATAGATAGATGGTATAAATAAATACATGATAGCTTATTTAACTAGATAACATAGAAAGATACAATACATAACTGAAGGGATAAAATTATTAGCTAAATCTAAATGTATATCCGTGTGGATTTTTTTCTTTTCTATAATTGTCCTTTATTTTCCTTTCCATTTCTTTCATCTGCTCATACTGGGTGCTGGCTAGTTTCTGTCAATTGGGCACAAGCCAGAATCATCTTGAAAGAGGGAACATCACTTAAGAAAACAGCACTATCAGACTAACCTCCAGGCAAGGCTTTGGGCATTTTCTTTATTAATGATTGATACAGAGGACTTAGCCTTCTGCATGTTGTGCAACTCTTAGATAGGTGGTCCTATCTAAGGTAGTTAAACATGAGCCTAGGGAGCAAGCCAATAAGCAGCATTCCTGAATGGTCTCTGCTTCAATTTCTACCCTGACTCCCCTTCATGGTAGACTGCAATACAAAATAAACCCTTCCTGCTCTAGGTTGCTTTTGTTCATGGTGTTTCATGACAGCAATAGAGAAACAAACGAGGACATGCCCCCTTCTCTCCACTTTCTGTTACTGAGTGCTTTCTCTCTCTCTCTCTCTCTCTCTCTCTCTCTCTCTCTCTCTCTCTCTCTCTCTCTCTCTCTGTGTGTGTGTGTGTGTGTGTGTGTGTGTGTGTGTGTATGAGAGAGAGGGGGGAG
>JADRCD010246893.1:0-11332 GCA_019843815.1 Montemys delectorum | reverse complement strand
CACACACACACACACACACACACACACACACACACACACACACACACACAGAGGGGGAGAGTGTGCACAGGCAGACATTTAACATGTATGCTTTGTGACTTTTTTTTTTTATCAAAATGTGACTAAGTACATAACAATTGCTACAAAACATAAACATTGTCTTTTCCTGTGTCCCATTGCATCTCTAATGCTTATAGAGAAATGGAGAAAATAATAATTCCCACAGAGGCACCCATTTATTTTCAAACATTAAAGCATTTCCTAAAATCTACCAAATTCTGTGCTGTACAGCTCAGAACTTTAAAAGTGCATGTGTTACAAGATTTCTTAAAGCGTCTTTGTTTTCCTAAGTAGGTTTAAAAAGCGTATTTGATAAGTACACTTTTAGCCCAGTAGATTTAGTAAATATATAGAGAATTACTCTTCCTCGTAGGGCTGGGAAGAAATGAGATATCACACAGCAGCATGCATGTTATTGTTCAGTGTTAAAAGCCTGAACTTATCGAGGTAAACAGAACTATGTGCATCTTGATTTGTTTTTGTGGAATCACCATCAAGTCTTTAGTGATCCTGAGGAAGTTGGCAGTGGGGAAAGAAGTACTCAGACAGGAGATGGACGCCGAGTCAGCTGTTTTATTTTACTTGTACTCCGTTTGGTCAGTTCCCCAGAGACACTCTACTTCTGGGTCATCATATTATTCTAAACATAAGATATGCAGGAGCTCTGTTTGGTAATGAATATAGACATTATTTCAGAATAAGGCAAAGAAATATGATGTTCTGATTAGAAAGGAAGTAGGCCTGCCTTTAATTGTGGAAAAAGTTGATGGTGTCCACACAGGAGCAGAGCTGAACCATTGAGGGGCCAATGTTATAGAACACAAATTATGCAAAATCATTTGTATTGATAATCAGTTTCTATTAGCAATGAACAGATAGACATTGAATATTCAAAGCAAGCAGTTTTCTTTACATGGTTCTACAACATGTGGAGTACTTAAAAATAAATCTGATAAAACCAGGGTCAAAGCCTATGAAATGCTAGTACAGAGTTGAGAAAAATTTAGAGGAAGCCCGAGTGAAGAGAGAGATGCTTACTGTGGTGGTTTGAATGAAAATGGCCCCGTGGGCTCATATATTTGAGTACCTTGGCCTCTGTTGGAACTGTTTGGGAAGGATTAGGAGGTGTGGCCTTGCTGGAGGAGGTGTGTCACTGAGACTGGGCTTTGAGGTTTCAAAGAGGCCGGCCGTGTCATTCCCTGTTAGTTCTCTTTTCTCTGCCTCCTGCTTGTGAGTTCTCCATTATTGTCCCAGTGCCATGCCTGCCTACTGCTGTGTTCCCTGCCATGATGACTATGGACTCTATCCCTCTGAAACTGTGAGCCACCGTATACATTTTCTTTTATGAATTGTTTTGGTTACAGTGTCTCTTCACAGAAATAGAAACGCAGCTAAGATGTTTATGATGAAAAAGTCTAGGGGAAAAAAAGCAGTATTGCTAATGTATCCATTCTGTCCAAAACCAGTCATGGCTTCATGTAATCTGGATGAACTCTCAGAAGATGTCCTGTGGAAATTGGCCATCACATGTTAAAATTCATACAGAAATGTGAAGAACCTAGAAGAGGCAAAACAACTTTGACAAAGAACTAATCTGGAAAAC
The DNA here is from genome assembly GCA_019843815.1 of Montemys delectorum. Taxonomy (NCBI): domain Eukaryota; kingdom Metazoa; phylum Chordata; class Mammalia; order Rodentia; family Muridae; genus Montemys; species Montemys delectorum. The sequence continues at coordinate 9,669 of JADRCD010246893.1, read as the reverse complement.
TGAAACTACTTAATTTCAAACTATGTTAAAACCTGTGATAATCAAGAAAGTACAGAATTGGTACTTATAGATGAGGGCCATCTGAGAGCAGACTTTGGGAAGAAGATTTCACTGAGGAGAGGGCTACTTTCTTCAAGCACTAGGACCAGTGGATGTTTGTCCATACATAAATCAAAAATGAAAGCACCTCAGCCCAGACTTTGTAACATAACAGATTATTAACTCAAAAGTAAAGATATAAATACTTTTAAAAACAAAATTTACAAACATCTAGGGGAAATCTTTGTGGCTTTAAAATAGGCAAAGTTTTCTTACAAATGACACCAAAAGCAGGATGCATAGCCTAGGCACCGTGGTACATACCAGTGATCTCAGTGCTGAGTACACAGCACAGGTTCAAGACCAACTTGATCTAAGTGGTGAGTTCTAGGTCAGCTTGAACTACAGAGTGAGATCCTGTCTCAAGCGAAATGAAACAAATCTCCCCCTCTGCAATATGAATATTAACATATTTGAATATTATTATATTAAAGTAATTTGGACTTAATGAAATGTAATTAATGCTTATTCAAAAAACATTGTTCAGAGAATGAAAAATAAGTCACAGATACCTATAAGTATACTTAGAATATATTAAGAACTTTGCAGTATCTTTAATTTAGATAATAGACAACCTGATACAAATATACAAGCATTTGAACATTCATAGATGAGAAATAAGTATGTGAAGAGAATGTACCATCATTCAAGTCAGACTAGAGGGGCTGGAGCAGCAACTTGCAGAGGATGCAGGCCTGGTTCCTAGTACTCATAGCTCATGACTATAATCTCCAGCGCCAGGCATCAGATCTCTTCTTCTGACCTTTGTGGGCATCTATACCCATGTGCCCATACTATCCCCTCCAAGGGACACACACACACATATATACAGAACTTATTGTCAAAAACAACAAAACAATATAAGTGATACAGTACGGCACACTTACTAGAGTGTGAACACTTAAAAACACTGGCAACTGAGCTTGCGAAGACTGCTGGAAATATAAAATGTACAGCCATTTTGGAAAACAGTGTGACAGCTTATTAAAATTAAATGTACCCTTACTTCTGACCTAGCAACTTCCTTCTTAGTTTTTAGTTATTTCTTTATCAGGATGGAAGGCATTTTCCATGTAAAGGTTTGCTTGTAAATGCTCATGTAGGATTATCACTAACAGCCCCAAACTAGAAAAAGAAATGATGCACCTGTCTGGAAATGATGTACCTTGCAATAGCTCACCAACAAGAAGGGGATGAAGTCTGATCTCTGTCGTGATGTGGATATAGCACAGCATAGTTACAAGAGGAGGCAGATAAAAGAAAATGGGATTACATTTGTATAAAATTCTGGAATATGCAAATCAGTCACTAGTGGCAGGGATATCAGTTGCTTAGAAGATGCTAAGGTGGGGCTCAGGAGAAAAGTTCCCAGAGGGATGCAGAACTTTTGATTCATAAGTCAGTCCATGGTCTCTTTATAGCAGCAATTATGTATGCATGTCCACCCAAACTTATCAAGTTGTGTACTTTAAATATATGAAGTTTAGTGGCTGCTTCCTCAGGGAAGCCAAGGAAATGAGGTTTTTGCAAGGTTGTACCTCAGAAGCCTGGACAGAAGTCATAGGACCCAGCACCTAAGGTTGTTGTGAGACCACAGACTTCAGAAGACAATTGAGATTAGACTAAGCACTGTGCAATATTAATATGCCATGTAGTACAATCATATCATACCAGACAGTAAGTTTTCAATGAGCAAAGCACATCTGTCATGTTCCCCAGCTCACCCCTGCTGTGGTGTTTGCATGATTCTCAGCTTATTATGTGAACAGCATAAACATGTTTCTAGTAATTTAAATTAGCATTGGGCATGGTGGCACACAGCTGTCATCCTAGCACCAGGAGTCTGAGGGAGGATGATCCTAAGTTTGGGGGTAGCCTGGACTATCGTTAGACCCTGTCTCAAAACATGTTCCACACCCTTCAATTAAAGTGCCACTCAGGTAATAGCTAGTGTCTTTCAAAGGTGGGCTATGGATAAGGACTTTTAAAAGAACTAAGGAAGCTGACATTTACTGTTCTGGAATAATTATACATTATTGTATTTATATGCTTAGAGTTATATGGGAAATATACAAAATATTTCATTGTCATAAATTTATTCTTTATTTTACTTTGTATGAAATCTTCCTTGAAAATACTTCCTTTGAGAACCATAATGTAGCTGTCGTCCGTACTTCTTTGACTAATTTTAGAATGCAGTTAAGTCCTTGGGAAAGTCACTTATGTCACCGTTGAAGAATGCTTCCAAAATAGATTCTCACTTAAGTTCCCATCCCAGGCTAAACCCACAGCAGGTTCCGATAAACTCCAAAGTGGAATAACTTGTATTTTTCTTTCTCCTTCCACACAGGCCCTCTGGTCGTGGCGGCGGGGTCATGTGGTGGATTCTTGGCAGTCAGCAGTTTGTGGAGCTTTTGCAGGTGCAAGGGATTATATTGTACTGGGAAAGACCAAAGTGGGGGGTGGGGTGGGGTGGGGGGGAGAGAACGTGAAAACGCTAGCTGTGCAAAACAGCATTCTTCAGGAATTCCAGATTGTTAGATGAAGACAGCTTCACTAGCTATATACGAAAAGAATTGTCTTAGAGGGAAAAAAAATCCCACTAGAGGTGTCTGCTTGAATGACAACCAATTTGTCTTTGATAAGTTTCCCTTTTTTTTATCTTTATTAAAGCCTCACTCGGGCCCTTGGATTATCTTAAGGATAATTTATATAGCCCTCTGTGGGAGTGGGGGTGTGCTGCACAGCTGTCTGCTGGGAGCAGGGTTGTGGGTGATCCGAGATGCACAGCCCATGCTTGACAGTGTAGGAGATTAATTACTATCGGGAGAGCAGGGGCCACTCCACAGCTTCCTGCGGGCTCAACTGCATGGGGCAGGAAGTACAGCCTTGTGAACATCTGGGCGTTTTGGAGTCATTGAAGCAAGAGCAGAGCTCAGTGTGAAGTATCATGCTTTCTGTCATTAAGTCTTGAGAACACGGGTGCTTTTAAAGAATGTAGTAAGTGGTAAGTTCAGACCTCCTAAGAGAAAGATCTGTTTTGTCGTTACAAATACAGGTAGCTGTAGTTGCAGTAAAGCAAAGTGGAACTTGGCCAGAGAATTGTAAGGTGTTTAGATGCAGTGCTGGTGAACGGATGGGCAGGTAGGTTGGAAGATCAGCAGCCTTAGGGGAAAATGATTCTTTTCCAAATTCTGTACCAGTTGTTGGATTTTATTTACATGTAGTGATTAGGACAAGAGAAATCATACATTTGATAGGCTCCTTTGTTAATAATTTAAATCTATGTAAGTTGTGGAAGTAATCACCAAAACAAAGAACTTTCCCTGGAGACAGGGTATCGGCGCGCACAAACCGGGAGAGTAATGGCTTCCATACCAGCCTTGGCTCTGGCTGGGTTAGAGGAGGAGGTGAGCTTAATTCATTTTCCAGAGGTTAAGATTCTTTGCTACCTTGCCCTTTAGAGAAGCTTATTTTTGTTGACTGCTTGAATCAGACAGGGGATCGGGGATGGTGGGGGTGGTGTTGGGCAAAGAACACCAAGTAAATATTCCCCTGGACAAATGTCCAAATTCTTGGAGTTGAATACTTTTAAAACAGTGGTTCTCAACCTGCCTAATGCTTTGACCCTTTATTACATTTCCTCATGTTATGGTGACCTCACCCCCACCCCATAAAACTATTTTTGTTGCTACTTTATAACTGTAATTTTTCTACTGTTATGAGTATAATGTGGATATCTGTGGTTTTTCTGATGGTCTTAGGTGACCCCTGTGAAGGGTCATTCGACCCCCAGGTTGAAAACCACTGCTCTAAAACTTGTCCATTTTCAAGTAAAGAATAAGCATGCTCTCATGTAGTCGGAAACCATGAATTCAGAGATTGATGTGCAGGTACACTGAGACTGTGTTTGGGAAATGGCTGTCAGTACGGTCCTCTTTGCCGAGGAATGCTCTGAATGACACATCTGCCAAAGGGGACAGTTTCTGCCACACTAGCTCTGTGGTAGGAACCTATCATCAAGGCCTTTCGGGAAAGTGGTGGTCCACTAAGGCTGCCGTGAGGCTGAGCTGAGGTAGTGTCTGGACCCTAGGCTGGGCTTTCTGTCTGATAAGTGGCTGAGTCTCTGGTTTCACCCCAGTTCCTGGAGAAGATGTTGGGCTCTGTGAGCACCAGTTCTCTGATCCGACATAGCAGTAATCACTCCCCACTTGAGGGATCCAGAGATAGAATGTGTGTTGGCCCTTGGTGATCTGTAAAACTCAACAGCTATAAGGACTCATCACTCTTCCAGCAAGAAAAAGCAACACACTCCAAATGGAAAGCTGTTCTCCCTCGGATGGCACTGGAAGATGTCATGATCTGAAGTCACACTGCACAGCGTAGTTTCCTATTTGAGCCTGCAAATGTTCTCCCCAGCCATTTCACTGTTTTCAGATGAGACTCTGCCAAATAAAGGAATTTAACACCTACATGGGAAAAAGACATTGTTAACAGATCTTAATACATTAGCAAAAAAGAAATACATTTTTGTTTTTTGGGGGAGTGGTTATTTGGTATAAATGTTAGTCTAGAGAAACAAGATGAGTATTTTGAAAACATTGTTGCAGGATAAACATAATTTTGAAAACAGTCCAAATTGAGTAAATTGGAGTTCTGCAAGAGCAGACGGATTGCAGCCCTGTCTTGCATGGCAGGGAGATGAAGAATGGCCTCCTACCCATAGTCCTGTCCAGACACCCACACACTGCCTTATGGACTCCCTTCTCTTGATTGAACTCACCCCCAGGCAGATCAGATTTCTTCTGCATATGTGTTTTCCAACTTTACACTGGCATGCATGGTCATTGCCAAGGACTGTGCTCTGCCATCCTCAGCCTACTCCTGTGCTCTTGCTTGTTTCATAAACTGCTTGGCACAAATACCCAAAGTGTCTCTTGAGATTGGAGGTGTTGATGGCTTGTCATGCTTAGATGTTCCCCTGGCTTTTGGTCAGGGTTAAAGTAAGGAAAAAGAAAGACCTTGCCAGCTTCTCACTCCAGGCCCTGACTCTTAAAACAGAGTAATGTTGAGTATTGATATATTTTGGTATTCGGGTATCTTTTGATCAGTTTCTTATAGTAGAAACTTCTTACATTCTCTTAAAAGAGAAGGTATGAGAGAGAGGTGGCCCTCTCATCCTGGCATTTTAGCACGGAATGCAGGATTCAGTGTGTGACAAAGGCGAGAGCCTGGCTCAGGCTGGAACATACAGCCACACTGCGGAGCCATGCTTGCAGACCGAGTGCAAGAGGTGCAGGAAGGAGGTCTTGCTCCTGAATGCATCAGCTAAGAGGATCCAGGAGCAGGGAGTAGCTGGGCTGCCAAGGGTGGGCTTGGGCCTCCTCCCCATTAGCCCCCTGTACATTCCTGGCTTTTGCTCTGAGGTGATAGCCCCAGGCTGTCGGAAAGGAGTTCCTTTGCCTGTCGGAGGGCATTTGTTTCCCAAGGCAGCAAGTAGTTTTTCTGTGAAAATCAGATCAGTGGATATGGCCCAGAAAGGTATAGCTTAACACTGAGTAAAACACCCAGGAGAGTGGTTCACCTGAGAAGAGTCTGTATTTGCTGTGCTTAGTGTTGTTTCCTGGCTGATGTGCTAGTGTGTTCCTTACGTTTCCCCTGTAAGTAGAATATACAAAATACTACTTTTTATCTAAATGTTAAAGATACAAAGTTGTGCACTATGTGAGGTAAAGTAGCCCAGCATCTGAGGGCCTTCGAATTGATTTATTAATGCCTTACATAAAGTACAGATCCCAGCATGGGAGTAAAATCAGGGCCTATCAAAGCATGTATGCTTTGAGTTCATCTTTCTTCCACACCACTTTTATGAAGTACACATCTCTAGAGAATATGCAGGTGTCCACCGGAAAGGATGGTTAACCTCTGCCTGTGGCCAGGGCAAGTTCAGCTTGAGCTAACCAAGTTTACTAATTGTTCTTTGTCAGCTTTACGAATTGACTTAAGGCAGCTTTTGAATATCGTTACATAAAAGAATAAAGTTTAGTGTTCAGACGTACTTTAGTGTGTTGTTGTATCAGAGTCCTTGGGTGTGTCGAGATCATTTATGGGGCCAGACTACATGCAGCCTCGTCCCTAGCTCCACACAGCTGCTGTGTTGCAGTAGTGGATACCAGTGATGGTGCTGGCATCGGTCTGGAGAGCCTGGCAAGTAAGTGAGGGTGGCACTCATTGCAGCCTTGCCCTGTGTCTTACAGGGTCACCTTACATGCTTAGTTTGTAAAAACCATAGACTTCTCTGGGACACCCACTAAGCATATTGAGTGCCTACTGTGTGCACTAGATTAGAGACAGGAAGAAAAATCACCCATTCTCTCACCCATGTCTTAGCTTGCTTCCTATTGCTGTGATAAACACCAAAAGTCAACGTGGGGAGAAAGGGTTTATTTCAGCTTGTAGCTTTTCCTGAAGTCAAGACAGGAACTCAAAGCAGGGAAGGAAGCAGAGGGCGTGGAGGGGCAGTCCGTTTAGGCTTGCCTGCCATGCCTCGCTCAGCCTGCTCTTTCATACAACCTAGGACCGCCTGTCGAGGGGTGGCACTGCCCGCAGTAAACTGGGCCCTCACACATGAATCAGACTTGCTGATAGGCCACCGGAGGCAGACAAGTCCTCAAATAGTGTTGAGATGACTCCAGCTTGTATCAAGTTAGCAAAGAGCTAATGAGCACAGAGCCTGCCTAGACTGTAGGTCCTACCTAAGAGCACTGCTGTGACTTCCTCCTCTGCTAGACACTGAAGGGACTCTTTAATAATGAGAATCTGCCCCGAGGTTGCCTGTACTTTACAGATGAGCATCTGAGGCATCAGGGACCAGGGCCAGAAGTGCTGGAGTGGGTCAAGCTTAAGAGTGGATCTTAGCTCTGCAGTGAGCGGAGCTTTTTTGAATGTCTGTGTAGTGTGCATGCCATGGAAGCATGGGGAGTCAGGGCAGGTGAGGGGTCAGCTCCCTTCTTCCTCCCTGTGGCTTCATGGCAAATGCTCTTAACTTGCAAGCCATCTCGTTAGCTCACAAACTCAGTCTAAAAGGACAAAAAGTAAGAGGTTCTAGACAAAGGGGGCACTGACAGGCCTAAGGTGTGTGGCAATTGTGGGTAACTGAAAATAGAAGATAAACAAGGAGTGGGTGGGCCTTCCCACAACTGTCAGAACAGATGTCACCGCAGCCAGGGCCACTGTAACAACTTCATTTCAGCCCTGTATTTAGAAAGATATTTGTCAGAGGTCAAATGCCCTTTTTGCTTGTATACCACAGCAGGGGGTGCCTGGAGCTATTTTGGAGCCTTCTGTGCACCCCCAGCCCCCCCATAAACAGCTGTTCATCCCCAGCCCCCAGGAGCTGAACCTCCTGGCAGCCCTTTAGGGGTTTTATTTCTCCATCTGTCTGGCCTTTTGTCAGTTTGAGACTAGTCTGATCTACATAGCAATTTTTGGGCTAGCTCCAAGCACATAGTCTTAAGACCTTGTCATAAGCAAACAAAACCATGTAAGACCATAAACCGTAGTTTACATTACAACAGGAGTTTTGGTTTCTGAGTCCACAAATAAGAACAGTTAAAATCTATGGACAATTTGACATTACAGAAATTAGATGGGAGGATGTGAAGGCCGAATGCATGCCAAGGCAGGAGGGTTCTAAGATGATGCAGAAAGGTGACACGGAAATAAAGAAAACACTGTCTTGTATCATGAAGAGCTTGGCTATTTATACAGAAGTCCCCATGACACACAGGAGCCTGCCCATCTGCCTCATCAGAACAGAAGCAGCCAAACTTTCCCTGAAAATCCACATCTGGCCACTGACATGTGTCATAGACAGATTTGGATTATTGTACCAGGCAATGCAAGAGCAAGGTGGGTCGTAGGGCCTCACTCCTTAACCCAAGTGAGTATTCTTCACCTTCTTGCTCCAGTACTGCAAAAGATGTGAAGTAGGGAGATGAACTTATTCATGTGTATCCTGTTCCCAACACAGTCAAATAGACACGATGGCAGATTATTTTGACAGTTCCGTGTATTCAGCTGTAGAAGTGTGGGTTACTGTCTAGTCTGGACATGTCACTGACTGCTGGGTCTTACACACAGGTGGCTTTGCAGCTGCAGTGACTACACCTCTGGACGTGGCTAAGACACGGATCATGCTGGCAAAGGTAAGTGTCAGATAATGCAGATTCTATGCCATATCTGTTAGCAGGGGGAGTTGGAAGGGTCCGAGAACCTTTCGGACCATTAATAACCCTGACTTTGGAAGAGTAGCTCTGTCATCGCCGCTGCACGTCGGCAGCTGTCACCATGATAGATCTGTGCGCAGCCCGCTTCTGTTTCTCAGGCACTCCCCCAGCTGTGCTGTGGTGCGACAGATCTGAGGGTCTCTGCTTACTATTGCTGCTTTCAGGTCTAAGACTTGAGAGAGGTTGACGAGCTTCAGGTTCTGAGGAAGCTGATCTGCAGAGTCAGAACTCAGGTGATGGTTCACCATGACCAGTTAAGACATTTGTCCAAATTGTTAAAAAAGAAAACCAAACAACAAAACAAGTTCTGGGCTGAGCTTTAAGGAATTCCAATAACATGCCTGGACCAAGGATACTCTCAAAGTGCAGAGGACCAACCCTGAGGGTAGCGTCATTTTAAAGATAGACCCATGTATATGTGGAAGTCCCACCCCAAAAGGCTTCTGGTTGAATAGTTGCCATCAGTTTCTAGGTGAGCTATGAGGAGCAGTCCTCCTCTACCCCCAAGTATTTGTCTGCATGTCTAAATGTAGGTGAGATTTCCAAGCCAACCCCGGGGCGAGCCTTAGATGAGGGTGAGGGGAAGTCTGCTCAGAGAACCCGGAGCTAACAGCCCTCTCCCTTCCTTGTCTTCCCTAGGCTGGTTCCAGCACTGCTGTTGGGAATGTGCTCTCTGCCATGCACGGGGTGTGGCGCTCACAGGGACTCCCAGGGTAAGCGTGCCCTCGGCTGCCTTGCCTCTTCTCCACTGGCTCTTCCTCGAGTCTCTGTGCCTGCCGTGGATGAACACCTCGCCTTTCCCTTTCCTTATGTGTAAGATCACACGGTCAGTGACATAGCATTCTAGCCAGATCGTTCTTAGTCTTGTCCTTGACACTGGATGACATGCAAATGGGTGTCAGTATTTCAGCTGATACAGATAAGCCCCCACTTACACAGCGTGGACTGCAAGTGAGTTAAAAGAAAGCATTTGGGGCTTGGGTAGGCATTCTTGGAACCACTGGCAGCCATTTCTTACGGTGAGCCCACTCTGCATCATAGGCATTGTTTTGTTGGTGGGTAATCTTGTCGCTAAAATATCATGTGCTCACACACATGTAGATAGTGTTACCTACATACCTGCGGAATATGGCTCCTAGCTGCAAGTACAGCATGTGACTACCCAGAAGATTATGGGCAGTTGTAAGAGCAGTAAATATTTGTATATCTGGGGATACAGAAATAGAGATCATGGAGGTTTTCAGATGCAACATCATCTTACAGGCTAGCATGGTATACACAG
>JADRCD010246892.1:0-11360 GCA_019843815.1 Montemys delectorum | reverse complement strand
CACACACACACACACACACACACACACACACACACACACACACACACACAGAGGGGGAGAGTGTGCACAGGCAGACATTTAACATGTATGCTTTGTGACTTTTTTTTTTTTTATCAAAATGTGACTAAGTACATAACAATTGCTACAAAACATAAACATTGTCTTTTCCTGTGTCCCATTGCATCTCTAATGCTTATAGAGAAATGGAGAAAATAATAATTCCCACAGAGGCACCCATTTATTTTCAAACATTAAAGCATTTCCTAAAATCTACCAAATTCTGTGCTGTACAGCTCAGAACTTTAAAAGTGCGTATGTTACAAGATTTCTTAAAGCGTCTTTGTTTTCCTAAGTAGGTTTAAAAAGCGTATTTGATAAGTACACTTTTAGCTCAGTAGATTTAGTAAATATATAGAGAATTACTAAAAATATAAAATATATATTTATATAAAAATATAAATATATAGAGAAATGAGATATCACACAGCAGCATGCATGTTATTGTTCAGTGTTAAAAGCCTGAACTTATCGAGGTAAACAGAACTATGTGCATCTTGATTTGTTTTTGTGGAATCACCATCAAGTCTTTAGTGATCCTGAGGAAGTTGGCAGTGGGGAAAGAAGTACTCAGACAGGAGATGGACGCCGAGTCAGTTGTTTTATTTTACTTGTACTCCGTTTGGTCAGTTCCCCAGAGACACTCTACTTCTGGGTCATCATATTATTCTAAACATAAGATATGCAGGAGCTCTGTTTGGTAATGAATATAGACATTATTTCAGAATAAGGCAAAGAAATATGATGTTCTGATTAGAAAGGAAGTAGGCCTGCCTTTAATTGTGGAAAAAATTGATGGTGTCCACACAGGAACAGAGCTGAACCATTGAGGGGCCAATGTTATAGAACACAAATTATGCAAAATCATTTGTATTGATAATCAGTTTCTATTAGCAATGAACAGATAGACATTGAATATTCAAAGCAAGCAGTTTCCTTTACATGGTTCTACAACATGTGGAGTACTTAAAAATAAATCTGATAAAACCAGGGTCAAAGCCTATGAAATGCTAGTACAGAGTTGAGAAAAATTTAGAGGAAGCCCGAGTGAAGAGAGAGATGCTTACTGTGGTGGTTTGAATGAGAATGGCCCCGTGGGCTCATATATTTGAGTACCTTGGCCTCTGTTGGAACTGTTTGGGAAGGATTAGGAGGTGTGGCCTTGCTGGAGGAGGTGTGTCACTGAGACTGGGCTTTGAGGTTTCAAAGAGGCCGGCCGTGTCATTCCCTGTTAGTTCTCTTTTCTCTGCCTCCTGCTTGTGAGTTCTCCATTATTGTCCCAGTGCCATGCCTGCCTACTGCTGTGCTCCCTGCCATGATGATTATGGACTCTATCCCTCTGAAACTGTGAGCCACCGTATACATTTTCTTTTATGAATTGTTTTGGTTACAGTGTCTCTTCACAGAAATAGAAACGCAGCTAAGATGTTTATGATGAAAAAGTCTGGGGGGAAAAAAGCAGTATTGCTAATGTATCCATTCTGTCCAAAACCAGTCATGGCTTCATGTAATCTGGATGAACTCTCAGAAGATGTCCTGTGGAAATTGGCCATCACATGTTAAAATTCATACAGAAATGTGAAGAACCTAGAAGAGGCAAAACAACTTTGACAAAGAACTAATCTGGAAAACTGGAACTACTTAATTTCAAACTATATTAAAACCTGTGATAATCAAGAAAGTACAGAATTGGTATTTATAGATGAGGGCCATCTGAGAGCAGACTTTGGGAAGAAGATTTCACTGAGGGGAGGGCTACTTTCTTCAAGCACTAGGACCAGTGGATGTTTGTCCATTCATAAATCAAAAATGAAAGCACCTCAGCCCAGACTTTGTAACATAACAGATTATTAACTCAAAAGTAAAGATATAAATACTTTTAAAAACAAAATTTACAAACATCTAGGGGAAATCTTTGTGGCTTTAAAATAGGCAAAGTTTTCTTACAAATGACACCAAAAGCAGGATGCATAGCCTAGGCACCGTGGTACATACCAGTGATCTCAGTGCTGAGTACACAGCACAGGTTCAAGACCAACTTGATCTAGGTGGTGAGTTCTAGGTCAGCTTGAACTACAGAGTGAGATCCTGTCTCAAGCGAAATGAAACAAATCTCCCCCTTTGCAATATGAATATTAACATATTTGAATATTATTATATTAAAGTAATTTGGACTTAATGAAATGTAATTAATGCTTATTCAAAAAACATTGTTCAGAGAATGAAAAATAAGTCACAGATACCTATAAGTATACTTAGAATATATTAAGAACTTTGCAGTATCTTTAATTTAGATAATAGACAACCTGATACAAATATACAAGCATTTGAACATTCATAGATGAGAAATAAGTATGTGAAGAGAATGTACCATCATTCAAGTCAGACTAGAGGGGCTGGAGCAGCAACTTGTAGAGGATGCAGGCCTGGTTCCTGGTACTCATAGCTCATGACTATAATCTCCAGCGCCAGGCATCAGATCTCTTCTTCTGACCTTTGTGGGCATCTATACCCATGTGCCCATACTATCCCCTCCAAGGGACACACACACACACATATATACAGAACTTATTGTCAAAAACAACAAAACAATGTAAGTGATATAGTACGGCACACTTACTAGAGTGTGAACACTTAAAAACACTGGCAACTGAGCTTGCGAAGACTGCTGGAAATATAAAATGTACAGCCATTTTGGAAAACAGTGTGACAGCTTATTAAAATTAAATGTACCCTTACTTCTGACCTAGCAACTTCCTTCTTAGTTTTTAGTTATTTCTTTATCAGGATGGAAGGCATTTTCCATGTAAAGGTTTGCTTGTAAATGCTCATGTAGGATTATCACTAACAGCCCCAAACTAGAAAAAGAAATGATGTACCTGTCTGGAAATGATGTACCTTGCAATAGCTCACCAACAAGAAGGGAATGAAGTCTGATCTCTGTCGTGATGTGGATATAGCACAGCATAGTTACGAGAGGAGGCAGATAAAAGAAAATGGGATTACATTTGTATAAAATTCTGGAATATGCAAATCAGTCACTAGTGGCAGGGATATCAGTTGCTTAGAAGATGCTAAGGTGGGGCTCAGGAGAAAAGTTCCAAAGGGATGCAGAACTTTTGATTCATAAGTCAGTCCATGGTCTCTTTATAGCAGCAATTATGTATGCATGTCCACCCAAACTTATCAAATTGTGTACTTTAAATATATGAAGTTCAGTGGCTGCTTCCTCAGGGAAGCCAAGGAAATGAGGTTTTTGCAAGGCTGTACCTCAGAAGCCTGGACAGAAGTAATAGGACCCAGCACCTAAGGTTGTTGTGAGACCACAGACTTCAGAAGACAATTGAGATTAGACTAAGTACTGTGCAATATTAATATGCCATGTAGTACAATCATATCATACCAGACAGTAAGTTTTCAATGAGCAAAGCACATCTGTCATGTTCCCCAGCTCACCCCTGCTGTGGTGTTTGCATGATTCTCAGCTTATTATGTGAACAGCATAAACATGTTTCCAGTAATTTAAATTAGCATTGGGCATGGTGGCACACAGCTGTCATCCTAGCACCAGGAGTCTGAGGGAGGATGATCCTAAGTTTGGGGGTAGCCTGGACTATCGTTAGACCCTGTCTCAAAACATGTTCCACACCCTTCAATTAAAGTGCCACTCAGGTAACAGCTAGTGTCTTTCAAAGGTGGGCTATAGATAAGGACTTTTAAAAGAACTAAGGAAGCTGACATTTACTGTTCTGGAATAATTATACATTATTGTATTTATATGCTTAGAGTTATATGGGAAATATACAAAATATTTCATTGTCATAAATTTATTCTTTATTTTACTTTGTATGAAATCTTCCTTGAAAATACTTCCTTTGAGAACCATAATGTAGCTGTCGTCCGTACTTCTTTGACTAATTTTAGAATGCAGTTAAGTCCTTGGGAAAGTCACTTATGTCACCGTTGAAGAATGCTTCCAAAATAGATTCTCACTTAAGTTCCCATCCCAGGCTAAACCCACAGCAGGTTCCGATAAACTCCAAAGTGGAATAACTTGTATTTTTCTTTCTCCTTCCACACAGGCCCTCTGGTCGTGGCGGCGGGGTCATGTGGTGGATTCTTGGCAGTCAGCAGTTTGTGGAGCTTTTGCAGGTGCAAGGGATTATATTGTACTGGGAAAGACCAAAGTGGGGGGTGGGGTGGGGTGGGGGGGAGAGAACGTGAAAACGCTAGCTGTGCAAAACAGCATTCTTCAGGAATTCCAGATTGTTAGATGAAGACAGCTTCACTAGCTATATACGAAAAGAATTGTCTTAGAGGGAAAAAAAATCCCACTAGAGGTGTCTGCTTGAATGACAACCAATTTGTCTTTGATAAGTTTCCCTTTTTTTTATCTTTATTAAAGCCTCACTCGGGCCCTTGGATTATCTTAAGAATAATTTATATAGCCCTCTGTGGGAGTGGGGGTGTGCTGCACAGCTGTCTGCTGGGAGCAGGGTTGTGGGTGATCCGAGATGCACAGCCCATGCTTGACAGTGTAGGAGATTAATTACTATCGGGAGAGCAGGGGCCACTCCACAGCTTCCTGCGGGCTCAACTGCATGGGGCAGGAAGTACAGCCTTGTGAACATCTGGGCGTTTTGGAGTCATTGAAGCAAGAGCAGAGCTCAGTGTGAAGTATCATGCTTTCTGTCATTAAGTCCTGAGAACACGGGTGCTTTTAAAGAATGTAGTAAGTGGTAAGTTCAGACCTCCTAAGAGAAAGATCTGTTTTGTCGTTACAAATACAGGTAGCTGTAGTTGCAGTAAAGCAAAGTGGAACTTGGCCAGAGAATTGTAAGGTGTTTAGATGCAGTGCTGGTGAACGGATGGGCAGGTAGGTTGGAAGATCAGCAGCCTTAGGGGAAAATGATTCTTTTCCAAATTCTGTACCAGTTGTTGGATTTTATTTACATGTAGTGATTAGGACAAGAGAAATCATACATTTGATAGGCTCCTTTGTTAATAATTTAAATCTATGTAAGTTGTGGAAGTAATCACCAAAACAAAGAACTTTCCCTGGAGACAGGGTATCGGCGCGCACAAACCGGGAGAGTAATGGCTTCCATACCAGCCTTGGCTCTGGCTGGGTTAGAGGAGGAGGTGAGCTTAATTCATTTTCCAGAGGTTAAGATTCTTTGCTACCTTGCCCTTTAGAGAAGCTTATTTTTGTTGACTGCTTGAATCAGACAGGGGATCGGGGATGGTGGGGGTGGTGTTGGGCAAAGAACACCAAGTAAATATTCCCCTGGACAAATGTCCAAATTCTTGGAGTTGAATACTTTTAAAACAGTGGTTCTCAACCTGCCTAATGCTTTGACCCTTTATTACATTTCCTCATGTTATGGTGACCTCACCCCCACCCCATAAAACTATTTTTGTTGCTACTTTATAACTGTAATTTTTCTACTGTTATGAGTATAATGTGGATATCTGTGGTTTTTCTGATGGTCTTAGGTGACCCCTGTGAAGGGTCATTCGACCCCCAGGTTGAAAACCACTGCTCTAAAACTTGTCCATTTTCAAGTAAAGAATAAGCATGCTCTCATGTAGTCGGAAACCATGAATTCAGAGATTGATGTGCAGGTACACTGAGACTGTGTGTTTGGGAAATGGCTGTCAGTACGGTCCTCTTTGCCGAGGAATGCTCTGAATGACACATCTGCCAAAGGGGACAGTTTCTGCCACACTAGCTCTGTGGTAGGAACCTATCATCAAGGCCTTTCGGGAAAGTGGTGGTCCACTAAGGCTGCCGTGAGGCTGAGCTGAGGTAGTGTCTGGACCCTAGGCTAGGCTTTCTGTCTGATAAGTGGCTGAGTCTCTGGTTTCACCCCAGTTCCTGGAGAAGATGTTGGGCTCTGTGAGCACCAGTTCTCTGATCCGACATAGCAGTAATCACTCCCCACTTGAGGGATCCAGAGATAGAATGTGTGTTGGCCCTTGGTGATCTGTAAAACTCAACAGCTATAAGGACTCATCACTCTTCCAGCAAGAAAAAGCAACACACTCCAAATGGAAAGCTGTTCTCCCTCGGATGGCACTGGAAGATGTCATGATCTGAAGTCACACTGCACAGCGTAGTTTCCTATTTGAGCCTGCAAATGTTCTCCCCAGCCATTTCACTGTTTTCAGATGAGACTCTGCCAAATAAAGGAATTTAACACCTACATGGGAAAAAGACATTGTTAACAGATCTTAATACATTAGCAAAAAAGATACATTTTTGTTTTTTGGGGGAGTGGTTATTTGGTATAAATGTTAGTCTAGAGAAACAAGATGAGTATTTTGAAAACATTGTTGCAGGATAAACATAATTTTGAAAACAGTCCAAATTGAGTAAATTGGAGTTCTGCAAGAGCAGACAGATTGCAGCCCTGTCTTGCATGGCAGGGAGATGAAGAATGGCCTCCTACCCATAGTCCTGTCCAGACACCCACACACTGCCTTATGGACTCCCTTCTCTTGATCGAACTCACCCCCAGGCAGATCAGATTTCTTCTGCATATGTGTTTTCCAACTTTACACTGGCATGCATGGTCATTGCCAAGGACTGTGCTCTGCCATCCTCAGCCTACTCCTGTGCTCTTGCTTGTTTCATAAACTGCTTGGCACAAATACCCAAAGTGTCTCTTGAGATTGGAGGTGTTGATGGCTTGTCATGCTTAGATGTTCCCCTGGCTTTTGGTCAGGGTTAAAGTAAGGAAAAAGAAAGACCTTGCCAGCTTCTCACTCCAGGCCCTGACTCTTAAAACAGAGTAATGTTGAGTATTGATATATTTTGGTATTCGGGTATCTTTTGATCAGTTTCTTATAGTAGAAACTTCTTACATTCTCTTAAAAGAGAAGGTATGAGAGAGAGGTGACCCTCTCATCCTGGCATTTTAGCACGGAATGCAGGATTCAGTGTGTGACAAAGGCGAGAGCCTGGCTCAGGCTGGAACATACAGCCACACTGCGGAGCCATGCTTGCAGACCGAGTGCAAGAGGTGCAGGAAGGAGGTCTTGCTCCTGAATGCATCAGCTAAGAGGATCCAGGAGCAGGGAGTAGCTGGGCTGCCAAGGGTGGGCTTGGGCCTCCTCCCCATTAGCCCCCTGTACATTCCTGGCTTTTGCTCTGAGGTGATAGCCCCAGGCTGTCGGAAAGGAGTTCCTTTGCCTGTCGGAGGGCATTTGTTTCCCAAGGCAGCAAGTAGTTTTTCTGTGAAAATCAGATCAGTGGATATGGCCCAGAAAGGTATAGCTTAACACTGAGTAAAAC
The DNA here is from genome assembly GCA_019843815.1 of Montemys delectorum. Taxonomy (NCBI): domain Eukaryota; kingdom Metazoa; phylum Chordata; class Mammalia; order Rodentia; family Muridae; genus Montemys; species Montemys delectorum. The sequence goes on along the minus strand of JADRCD010246892.1, from coordinate 4,006 downwards.
GCCCAGGAGAGTGGTTCACCTGAGAAGAGTCTGTATTTGCTGTGCTTAGTGTTGTTTCCTGGCTGATGTGCTAGTGTGTTCCTTACGTTTCCCCTGTAAGTAGAATATACAAAATACTACTTTTTATCTAAATGTTAAAGATACAAAGTTGTGCACTATGTGAGGTAAAGTAGCCCAGCATCTGAGGGCCTTCGAATTGATTTATTAATGCCTTACATAAAGTATAGATCCCAGCATGGGAGTAAAATGAGGGCCTATCAAAGCATGTATGCTTTGAGTTCATCTTTCTTCCACACCACTTTTATGAAGTACACATCTCTAGAGAATATGCAGGTGTCCACCGGAAAGGATGGTTAACCTCTGCCTGTGGCCAGGGCAAGTTCAGCTTGAGCTAACCAAGTTTACTAATTGTTCTTTGTCAGCTTTATGAATTGACTTAAGGCAGCTTTTGAATATCGTTACATAAAAGAATAAAGTTTAGTGTTCAGACGTACTTTAGTGTGTTGTTGTATCAGAGTCCTTGGGTGTGTCGAGATCATTTATGGGGCCAGACTACATGCAGCCTCGTCCCTAGCTCCACACAGCTGCTGTGTTGCAGTAGTGGATACCAGTGATGGTGCTGGCATCGGTCTGGAGAGCCTGGCAAGTAAGTGAGGGTGGCACTCATTGCAGCCTTGCCCTGTGTCTTACAGGGTCACCTTACATGCTTAGTTTGTAAAAACCATAGACTTCTCTGGGGCACCCATTAAGCATATTGAGTGCCTACTGTGTGCACTAGATTAGAGACAGGAAGAAAAATCACCCATTCTCTCACCCATGTCTTAGCTTGCTTCCTATTGCTGTGATAAACACCAAAAGTCAACGTGGGGAGAAAGGGTTTATTTCAGCTTGTAGCTTTTCCTGAAGTCAAGACAGGAACTCAAAGCAGGGAAGAAAGCAGAGGGCGTGGAGGGGCAGTCCGTATAGGCTTGCCTGCCATGCCTCGCTCAGCCTGCTCTTTCATACAACCTAGGACTGCCTGTCGAGGGGTGGCACTGCCCGCAGTAAACTGGGCCCTCACACATGAGTCAGACTTGCTGATAGGCCACCGGAGGCAGACAAGTCCTCAAATAGTGTTGAGATGACTCCAGCTTGTATCAAGTTAGCAAAGAGCTAATGAGCACAGAGCCTGCCTAGACTGTAGGTCCTACCTAAGAGCACTGCTGTGACTTCCTCCTCTGCTAGACACTGAAGGGACTCTTTAATAATGAGAATCTGCCCCGAGGTTGCCTGTACTTTACAGATGAGCATCTGAGGCATCAGGGACCAGGGCCAGAAGTGCTGGAGTGGGTCAAGCTTAAGAGTGGATCTTAGCTCTGCAGTGAGCGGAGCTTTTTTGAATGTCTGTGTAGTGTGCATGCCATGGAAGCATGGGGAGTCAGGGCAGGTGAGGGGTCAGCTCCCTTCTTCCTCCCTGTGGCTTCATGGCAAATGCTCTTAACTTTCGAGCCATCTCGTTAGCTCACAAACTCAGTCTAAAAGGACAAAAAGTAAGAGGTTCTAGACAAAGGGGGCACTGACAGGCCTAAGGTGTGTGGCAATTGTGGGTAACTGAAAATAGAAGATAAACAAGGAGTGGGTGGGCCTTCCCACAACTGTCAGAACAGATGTCACCGCAGCCAGGGCCACTGTAACAACTTCATTTCAGCCCTGTATTTAGAAAGATATTTGTCAGAGGTCAAATGCCCTTTTTGCTTGTATACCACAGCAGGGGGTGCCTGGAGCTATTTTGGAGCCTTCTGTGCACCCCCAGCCCCCCCATAAACAGCTGTTCATCCCCAGCCCCCAGGAGCTGAACCTCCTGGCAGCCCTTTAGGGGTTTTATTTCTCCATCTGTCTGGCCTTTTGTCAATTTGAGACTAGTCTGATCTACATAGCAATTTTTGGGCTAGCTCCAAGCACATAGTCTTAAGACCTTGTCATAAGCAAACAAAACCATGTAAGACCATAAACCGTAGTTTACATTACAACAGGAGTTTTGGTTTCTGAGTCCACAAATAAGAACAGTTAAAATCTATGGACAATTTGACATTACAGAAATTAGATGGGAGGATGTGAAGGCCGAATGCATGCCAAGGCAGAAGGGTTCTAAGATGATGCAGAAAGGTCACACGGAAATAAAGAAAACACTGTCTTGTATCATGAAGAGCTTGGCTATTTATACAGAAGTCCCCATGACACACAGGAGCCTGCCCATCTGCCTCATCAGAACAGAAGCAGCCAAACTTTCCCTGAAAATCCACATCTGGCCACTGACATGTGTCATAGACAGATTTGGATTATTGTACCAGGCAATGCAAGAGCAAGGTGGGTCGTAGGGCCTCACTCCTTAACCCAAGTGAGTATTCTTCACCTTCTTGCTCCAGTACTGCAAAAGATGTGAAGTAGGGAGATGAACTTATTCATGTGTATCCTGTTCCCAACACAGTCAAATAGACACGATGGCAGATTATTTTGACAGTTCCGTGTATTCAGCTGTAGAAGTGTGGGTTACTGTCTAGTCTGGACATGTCACTGACTGCTGGGTCTTACACACAGGTGGCTTTGCAGCTGCAGTGACTACACCTCTGGACGTGGCTAAGACACGGATCATGCTGGCAAAGGTAAGTGTCAGATAATGCAGATTCTATGCCATATCTGTTAGCAGGGGGAGTTGGAAGGGTCCGAGAACCTTTCGGACCATTAATAACCCTGACTTTGGAAGAGTAGCTCTGTCATCGCCGCTGCACGTCGGCAGCTGTCACCATGATAGATCTGTGCGCAGCCCGCTTCTGTTTCTCAGGCACTCCCCCAGCTGTGCTGTGGCGCGACAGATCTGAGGGTCTCTGCTTACTATTGCTGCTTTCAGGTCTAAGACTTGAGAGAGGTTGACGAGCTTCAGGTTCTGAGGAAGCTGATCTGCAGAGTCAGAACTCAGGTGATGGTTCACCATGACCAGTTAAGACATTTGTCCAAATTGTTAAAAAAGAAAACCAAACAACAAAACAAGTTCTGGGCTGAGCTTTAAGGAATTCCAATAACATGCCTGGACCAAGGATACTCTCAAAGTGCAGAGGACCAACCCTGAGGGTAGCGTCATTTTAAAGATAGACCCATGTATATGTGGAAGTCCCACCCCAAAAGGCTTCTGGTTGAATAGTTGCCATCAGTTTCTAGGTGAGCTATGAGGAGCAGTCCTCCTCTACCCCCAAGTATTTGTCTGCATGTCTAAATGTAGGTGAGATTTCCAAGCCAACCCCGGGGCGAGCCTTGGATGAGGGTGAGGGGAAGTCTGCTCAGAGAACCCGGAGCTAACAGCCCTCTCCCTTCCTTGTCTTCCCTAGGCTGGTTCCAGCACTGCTGTTGGGAATGTGCTCTCTGCCATGCACGGGGTGTGGCGCTCACAGGGACTCCCAGGGTAAGCGTGCCCTCGGCTGCCTTGCCTCTTCTCCACTGGCTCTTCCTCGAGTCTCTGTGCCTGCCGTGGATGAACACCTCGCCTTTCCCTTTCCTTATGTGTAAGATCACACGGTCAGTGACATAGCATTCTAGCCAGATCGTTCTTAGTCTTGTCCTTGACACTGGATGACATGCAAATGGGTGTCAGTATTTCAGCTGATACAGATAAGCCCCCACTTACACAGCGTGGACTGCAAGTGAGTTAAAAGAAAGCATTTGGGGCTTGGGTAGGCATTCTTGGAACCACTGGCAGCCATTTCTTACGGTGAGCCCACTCTGCATCATAGGCATTGTTTTGTTGGTGGGTAATCTTGTCGCTAAAATATCATGTGCTCACACAAATGTAGATAGTGTTACCTACATACCTGCGGAATATGGCTCCTAGCTGCAAGTACAGCATGTGACTACCCAGAAGATTATGGGCAGTTGTTAAGAGCAGTAAATATTTGTATATCTGGGGATACAGAAATAGAGATCATGGGGGTTTTCAGATGCAACATCATCTTACAGGCTAGCATGGTATACACAG
>JADRCD010246891.1:0-12855 GCA_019843815.1 Montemys delectorum | reverse complement strand
TCAATACCCTAGATTCTTCTCCATGACTCCAGAAATCCTTGTCTGTGCTCCCACTGACTGTGTTTATTAGAGACATTATTTCTGTTCTCTTCCTCCATTTGTTTTCTTCCTTCTTCTATTTCTTCTTCCACAGCATTTCATGTAGCCCCCAGGCTGACCTACTCCACACAGACTTGAGGATGGATGCCTCTTGGGCCCAAGTTCTGAGATTACAGGCATGCACCACCTCACCACCTACAGTGCAGCTCATGTGCATTGTCGGCCTCAATGTCATAATTGAACTGAATTGAGCTTAAGGGGGACCGGGTAGGAAAATGTTGGATTCCACTGTAGACATTTTTTAGGTATTGTGGGATTAAACTGTTTGATGAGTGAAGAAACAGAAATTAGATTTTTTTTTATTGTTTAAAAATATCAATTTGGAAGAGATGTAACTTGAAGTAATGAGTCCTTCATTAGAACCATATCTATTGTTGTGTGTCAGCAAAAAGCATCATTACTTTGAGCTTTCAGAGATGATGATCCATATCAGCCAACTCCACAGCACATGCATCATGTCACCTTTGTCTTTGCACCTCAGTGCTGAGGAATACATTGGTGCTGTGTGTTATACAGAGGATAGTACCAAGGAAGAGTTTGTCAGTGTTCATACCTAGAGCAAGATAGTTGCTTTTGTAAATAAAGTTTTATTGGAACATGTACAAGCGGTTCATTCATGTGTCATTGTCTATGTCTTCTTTGTACTAAAATAGTACAGTTGAACCATTGTAACAGAGGCTGTGAAGCTAAAGAGTCCAAAATGTTTGTGACTAGTGTTTTGACATCAAAAATTTTATAACTCTTAGAGCCATTAGTTTTGGAAAGATTAAAATTCATTTTTGTTATATCCAAGTTATATTAAAATCTGTGATTAGTAATTAGAAGAATATGCTTTGAACAAACAAGCTGCAGCTGAGTGAGATTGTTGATGACTGTTCTCCCCAGCAGCCTGCATAGCAACAGTTGGCTTTGTGAAGACTAGCCAGCAAGGAGGGAGCACCAACTGTCAGCACCAACTTGATTTCTCCATGTCCTGTTACCCAAGTGTGTGCTGTCTGCAGTAATAGGGTCTTAACTGTCAAGCTCTGGTGGGCAACCAAGAGCAGTGGCAATAGCCTATATTGTCTTGAGGGTCTCCAGGATATCCCTCATGAGCACCTTGGGGAGATATCCCAGATCTGGGCTTTTTATGGGGTGACCTATGGCTTTTGCAAGAGCCTTATGCCCTGTTTAGAGTAACTTCAAGTAAACACTTTTATGTGTGTGTGTGTGTGTGTGTGTGTGTGTGTGTGTGTGTGTGTTTTGTGACCTTATTTGACCTGTCTGTGGCATGGCTGTTATGGGAGTAGCCAACTGTTTCTTGATAAACAGGAAGAAACACATGTAGTTATGGCCAAGAACCCATGGATTTGGAGCTCATAGGCCCCAAGGATAAATCTACCATTCCTTTGATAAATGAACAAAGTATCAAACTGCTGTCTGAAGTCATGTCTCTATAGATTAGTGTAGACTGGAATCAGATATTTCTCTATTCAAGGGCAGCAGTTAATAAAGAAACTCAAAACTGGTCAAAGCGTTGTGGCATGTTCAGCTATAAGTGGAACATCTGTTTCACATGCCCTCCTCCCAGGGCTCAGGAAATGTCATGGAAGAGGGGGCAGAAAGAGAAGAGACAGAGATCAAGGAGAACTGGACAAACAATATCTTTTAGACCTGGCAGGACCACCACACCCATGACTCACAGCAGCTATGGTTGCCTACACAAGACCCACACAAGATCAGCATTCCAGCATGGAGTGGGGAGGGTCACACCCTTCCCCCAGCTGAAAAGCTTTAGGGAGTTGTTGGCTGCCTCTGGTAGGGTGACCATGTTCCAGGAGGTTGCTCCACACCCATACACATATAGGCAAAACTAATTAGACTTGCAGGTCATATATATGTATGTGTGTGTGTATATGTATGTGTATATACACACACACACACACACACATACACACAGGACATGAGGTTTGGAGGAGATTGTCTTAGAGTAGATGATCATATTTCATTGTATACATGTATAAAAGTCTCAAAAATACAATGTGTACATGTATGAAATTCTCAAAAGAATTAATAAGAATACTGTATTTTAAAGGAAAAGACAGACTTTGGCCAGTATATTACTACTTGTGTGCCAGAGGTTGAGGTAAGAGGATTGTGAGTTGAAGGCCAGCATGGGCTACATAATGGGAACAGATTTTTTTTTGTTTTGTTTGTTTTTTTGCTTTTTTGTTTTTTTCTGTTTTGCAGCATAGTTTATTTTGTGTTCTAGAGATTGAACCTAGGGCCTCATACATGCTAGGTGGTCCAATTGGCCTATAGCCTCAGCTCTCTTACTTTATCTTTTGATGCAGTCTTGCTAAGTTGTTCAAGGACACCTTGAACTTTGGATCCTCCTCTTCTAGCCACCCCAGAAGCTGGGATTATGGACTTGTGCTACCAGGCCTGGCTGTCTGTGTCACTGAAGAAAGATGATCTGCATTTCTTGCTATCCTTTACATATGAGCGTATATTCACATTCTAAAGGTTGGAATGTATTGTCCTTGTACATATGCAAAACATTACACACCAACAATGTAAAACATTTCGAAAAGCGTTTGCCTGTCTGGATTACTACTATGTTGAGGCTTACGTCCAAGCCTTCCCTTTAAACAGTTTATGATTTTTTATGTCTTCCTCCCTGTGTCTGAGTACCCTTCTCCACTCCTGCCTTCTGGTTTGAACAATTACTTAGTCTTCTATTTCTGAAAGAAGGCAGGCAGCCTTTTGTAGGGCTGTGAACCAGACAGAAAACTTGGGAATGTCAAGCAGATTCAGAAACCCCAGCAATTCTCATCATTGAGAATGGTAGGCATTTAAATCTACCCCCAACCATGTTCCTGTCCTGGGACACATGACCACAATAACTCCATGGAGTGGACTATGACAACCAGTCACAGAGGGACAACCCCTGAAGCCCCTCCACATGTGGATGAGACATCCTTCACATCTTAGACCAAACCAATAAAGGAATCTGCCTTTAGATCCCACCCCACTCCAAAATGTTTATAAGGTCCATAAGGAATAAAGTCCACGAGTTATTTCACCAAAGACAGTCTGAGAGTGCCTGTTTTACTGAGCTGTAGCACCCTAAGAGAAGAGAATTCTCTCCAGAACCTTTTGTAGCTGGAAGCTGCTCCAGCCTGCCGGAGCCACTTCCTGCCTGGTGGCCCTGACTTTGGCTCCTAGCTGCCGCTGTGTCCTGCCACCTGCCATCAACTCTGGGCCAGCAGTGACTGTGGAAGAGACCTGGGAGCCCACTTTGCTCTAGCTACCCCTTGGAGAGCTGCAACTTTTTGGCCACTCTGGCTGTGCCAGATCCCCGTGATAGTGCCAGGTACGAAGGCCAGCAGCCTTTACAGTGTTAATTCCCTTTCACTTTACAGAGGACAGTTTAGGCAATTATTTGTTCACTTAGCTAGGTTTGAGTATGGCTAGTCAGGACCAGTGACTGGGAATGATAGGTCTGGGTTCCAGCGTGCCTGGGGGCTTGACTCCTCAGTTGTCTGATGGGAAGGCCTAGGTGCCAGGCTTGCTTGAGAGTTGGCAGAGACTGGTGTGTGGTAGGCAGGAGTAGGAGTGCCAGCTTTCAGTCTGCCTTCACTCTCCTGGTGTGTCACTTCCAGGCAAGCAAAGGCTGTTCTGGTTTATTCCTTGGTCAAGCAGGGTTGAGAAGTTGATCTGTATGACACGCTGTTCTGTGAGTTGAAGATTCAGAGAGTTGCATTTTCTTCCTGCTACCAAGAGTTGTGTGGAACATGGTGTCAGAAAGTGAGTAGAACTTGTTCAGATCAGGGCTTTGGCACTGATGTCAGTGCGTCCCCAAAGATTCAAGAATTTTAGGTTAACAAAAGACTTCTGACACCATGCATTAAACCTTGAGATGATGTTTGCCTTATTATTTCTGCTTATGAAAAGATGTCAATTGTAACAACGGCTATTTCCTTTCTAGATATAATTAAACTTGTCTATTTTAGGTTGCCTGCTTGATTCGAGTTCCTTCTGAAGTGGTTAAGCAGAGGGCACAGGTGTCTGCTTCTTCAAAGACTTTGCAGATTCTTTCTACTATCTTAAGTGAGGAGGTAAGGCTGCCCCTAGGTCCCCTCTCTTCTTCCTCTGCTGAGGGAGATGCTATCTTAGTGAGAGAACCAGGGCTCGATCGTATGGGCCTCAGGGGGACTTTAGGGTACTTTAATGTTCAACTACAAGAACACTTTTGCTGGGATTATTTTTTCCATTGTTTTTGAGTTATTTTCATTGTTTTCCCCTAATTTTGAAGCAGTCGTGTATTAAGGGCCACTGCTGCATATGCCCTGAGTGTAATTTGTCTCAGGGTCAGAATGAGACAGACTAATCACGAGAGGGAACTAAGATACTCTTCTAAAACATTGCTTCAAAATTTGAGGACCCATGGGAGAGAAGTGATATTTAATGTAAAAGTATAATAATGGACTGATCATCATTACCAGAACATTATTACCATAGTATCATAGTGCTATATGAAATTGTCACTGCTTCCTGGATGTGAGGCACATGCCTTTAATCCTGGTGCTCTGGAGCCAGAGGCAGATAACTTTGTAAGTTTGCTGTCAGTCTGATCTACACAGTGAGTTCCAGGCCAACCAAAACTGCATAGTCAGACCCTGCTACAAATAGACAGACGGATGGATAATGGATAAATAGATAGATAGACTGACTCTGCCTCAAACAAACAAACAAACAAACAATAAGTCAATGAATGCCCCTTCTCTTCCTGATCAGTGCTGGCTATGGTTGAATCTGCCATATCTACGTGCATAGCTACTAGGCATGGCTATTGTTTTCCTTGCATATGTTTAGCAGAAGCCTCTGTTCTATTTTGCTTTGATGTGGGAGTCAAAAACCTCATTGTGTTGCCTCAGGTTGGCTTTCAACTTCTGGGGTCATTCAGTCTTGCTGCCTGGCCTCCTGAGTGTCTGTGGCTTCTGCCACCACGCAGTGACTTTTTTCTCCTCCTCCGTAACTAATGTGAGGCAATCTTAGTTTAGGTTTAAAAAAAAAAAAAGTTTTTTGTTTTTGTTTTGGAGGTGGGGGGCTTCCTGTGTCGCCCCCTATGTGTGTTCAGTCTTCTTCCCCATCCTTCCAAGTGCTGAGATGACAGGCATGTGCCACCATATCCCACATCCTCCTGGTCTGCTCCCAACTGTAGGAGTGAGGCCATTGCTATCAGCTGCTTATGGGACTACATGTGTGCTTAAGCATATAATACTAGGATTAGCTGCAGCATATACTTTATTGAAAGATTATTGGCAAATTTCTGAAGTTAAGTCTTTTTTTTTTTACATTAAAAGATAATGAACATTTTATGTACTGGATTTTGAAAATGTATGTAATGTAATTTGTTTTCAAAAGACAAAAGTGCTGTTGCTTATACTATGTAGCTTGTTTTATTATAAGAGATATCATGAACTTGCGGCTTATGTAGTTTAAGCCACTTTAGAATGTTTAACTCAGGAAAACTGTGGCTAGTGAATGTCTTAGAACTCAAATTTTAGAGCATGTAAGTCTCTCTCTAGAATGTTCTTTACAAATCTCTGTTGTTCCAGGTCTTTAATCACCTGGCTTTCGTTTGTTTCAGGGCATCCACGGACTGTACCGAGGCTATGCAAGCACGGTTTTAAGAGAGGTAACCCCGTTACTACTCCCCACGTCCCAAACAACAACGGCTGTTAACTGGGGAACCTACATTTCATCTCTATCAGAAATATGTCGGGGAAACTGGCTTAAGAAATAAAAAAGAGGGGCTGGAGAGATGGCTCAGTCGTTAAGAGCACTGGTTGCTCTTTAGAGGTCCTGAGTTCAATTCCCGGCATCCACATGGTGGTTCAGAACCATCTATAATGTGATCTGATGCCCTCTCTCCTTTGTGCAGACATCCAGGAAGACAGAGCACCCATACACATAAGTAAATAAACCCTTAAAGAAGTAGGAAGGAGAGTGGCGCCACCCAGAAACTGTTGAGTTGCCCTGTGGTGGTTCCATCCAGAAGAATGCCTGTGGTGGTTTGCTGAGCGGGCTGCTGTCACTGTCATGCTAGCTCAGTGTCCTGTAGCTGAAACAGTAAGGAAGAACTACCAAGTATCTGACCGCAAGGTCATAGCGAGAAGCACTCCGAAGCCCACCACAGGGGGTTAGCTGTTGGTTCCCCGATGGGAAGTGCGGTGGGCTGAGGAACTCATTCTGGAGAGAAACCTGGTGCTTTCATCTTGTGCCTTCTAGCTAACAGGGTATACTGGGTTTTTAGAGAGGGGTGGGGCGGGAGGGAGCGATAAAGCAAGACTTGGCCCTCCTTAATGACCTCACTAATGCTGTAGACTGCGTGGTTTTAATCTTCTATACAGTGAAATGTAAGAAACAGTTCTGGTCCAGGACATGGTCTTCTGTGACAGAAGGAAGAACTTGCCGATGTTTCTTCTTCTTCTTGTAGTCCTGGGACTAAAACATTTTAACTTGTAAAAGTATTTCTAGTGTAAATAAGGGAGCAATTAATAGATTATTGACATGTTCTTGTTTCGCACTCCTATGGCTCACAGACCTCCTTAGGATGCACCGACAGTGTGTGGTGTGGCCCTGGCTCTGGCTAAAGCCTTGGTTTTCACTAACAACCTGCAGTGCGGCTGTTGCTGTAGGGCCTGACAGCTCCCCTTTGACAGGCCGAGTGGCCCGCCTTTACTTGCTCCTGTCTGGCTAAAGTATTACTGTGTGAGTCTCCATTTGCCCTTTCTGTCTGACTCATGCTATCTGTGTGATTTGCTCTTCTTACACCTGGATGCAGGAAAAAGTGGAGAAAAGTAATCAACGTGTTTTATTTTTCTGAAAAGGGCTGAATAAATGAATATATTTCTATTCCAGAGAGTGCTAGTTTTTCATACAAAGATAAAAACACACGCTCACAACTGTTGTTCTGTCCTTTCAAAAATTTGTTTTGACATATGTCATGCTAGTAATTAATTTTTTGGCTACAATCCTTGTGAAATGGGTGACCTTACTGAGATGACTTTGTTTACTCAAAATGGCAGTACTTTGCTGGCAGTTTAATTGGGGTCTTGAGCATTATGCATGCTCATCAAGGCGCCTTCAGAGCTGATTTCAGTTGAGGTATATTACTCTGTGTACATGCTCGGCTGGAACGAGAGAGGAATTACTGCTGAATGAAATGTAGCTTCTCTTCCAAGTGAGACAAATCAGAAGTGAAATGTCTGCTTTAAACAACATTTTTGCATTATGAGGAGTTTTGAGCCTTATATTATCCTGACAGTAATATCAAATCTTTTTGTCTGGAGCCAGTTGATTGTTTCAATAAGAAATACACAGAAGCTTTAGAGAGAACCACCGGGATATGTGTGCTATTTGTTCAGTGTGATTTTTTTTTTCTTTAAAATAGTTTTCTCTCACTAGCATTTAGGAGGAGATTGAAGTTTGGGTCTGTGCTTTATAAGCAAGATATGTGTTTTCTGGGCTTTCCTAGCATTGTCATATACATTGCACTGTGCTTGATGTTTGTAGGTATTGTATACGTATCCTCCTGCTCATCTGAACTAGTTTAGTTTCTGTGAATTTTACATTGAGTCTAATCGAGGTCAACAGATTAGAATGTTTACCTCACCTTTTCTCTTCTCATCTTTCTCAAGGACTTGACCATATTAGCTATGACTGAGTTCTGGATATACTTGACTCATACTATTCAATGTGACATCGAAGGACTTGGGTAGGGAAAGAAAGCAGAGAGAAGCCATCTGTTTCAAAAGAACTTGGAGTAAACTAAATTCAGCTGATGCCTTTAGTCTACAAATTCTACTCAGCATTATGCGAGTACCTCTGTCCTGATGGGGAAGAGCATGGGGAGTCTTCTTTGCCATGCAGCTAAAGGCTGCTGAGGTGATGCACCTGAGAGGTCAGGGGAAGCCCACCTGGGGTGCCTCGAAACATCTCAGCATCTGTCACATAGCAGCAAGCCTTAGGGCTAGAGCAGTGGCTCAGGTGGTGAAGTACCTGCCACACACAATCCACATAAAAAGATGTGTTGTGTTGATATTTGCTTAGAATCCCAGGGTTGGAGAAGCAGAGGCTTTCAGATCCCTGGGGATCTCACTGTTCACCCAGCCTAGCTGAATTGATGAGTTCCAGGTTTGGTGAGAGATCGTGTTCAAAAATGAGGTAGAGAGTGATTAGGAAGACATATGATGCTGATCTTTCACCTCCACATGCACACCCTTGTATGCATGTGCATGTGAGGCACACACATGTGCTCACCAGACCTGCACAAAACAAGCCATAATTCTTGAAGGGTTTCCAGTTAGAAGAAGTCAAAGAAAACAAGTGGATAGAATAGCCTGAACAAAACCAGGGAGGAACTCTGTGTGTGTGTGTGTGTGTGTGTGTGTGTGTGTGTGTGTGTGCATGCATGTGTGTGTGTGCATGCATGTGTGTGTGTAGAATAGGGAATTTCATAGGTTTGCCAGATGACTCCAAGCCAAGGGAGGGTCCTTTCAGAGAGCACTGATAAGGTGGGGTACTTGCAAGGAGGATCAGTGGAACATCTCAACTCAGCTGCATGTTTGCCAGAAGACTGGAGGAGAAGACTTGGAAGATGCCCCAGAAAGAGCCTGACTTTGTGTCCTTGAGATGTAGAGGAGAAATTTCCAGTTTGTGGCTCTTGCTGCTTAGATGTGAAGGGTTGATGATACTGTTGGTGCTGTGTCAGTTGTAGAAATTTCCATCCTAATAAATGAGTAACTTAACCGGGCATGTGGGGGCACACCTTTAATCCCAGCTCTCTCTCTCCATGCAGAGGTGGGCAGATCTCTGAGTTCAAAGGGCTACAGACTGAGTCCAGGATAGTCAATGCTGCACAGATAAACCCTGTCTTGAAAAACAAAACAAAAAAACCCCAAACCAACAAGAACAACAAAAGAGTAATTCCTGGCTTCTTGTACAGGGGTATAGTCATTCAATAGTCTGGAGATAATTAAGGATAGCTCCCTCACCTCCCTAGCAGGCCAAATGTACAGCCTATTGTGTAAATCTGAGGGCCCAAATTGAGATTGAAAAGTCATTGACTGTCTCACTCCAGAGGAGATACGGCCAGGTTGCAGAATCCCTCACTCTTATTATCCTGTCTGGCAATGAGCATGCCTCCTTAAGGATGCATGTGGGTTGTCCTTAAAAATTTCTTTCTGATTCTGCTGTCTGCCCTCTGTTGGTGTCTCCCTCAAGTTCTTCTTGTTGTTATAGTCTCTTGAGTGCCTTCTCTGGCCATTCATTTGATCCTTTGAGCTCTGTTTTATGGTACTGGTGTTTGCTAAAGAAATATGTTTTTGGGTAATTTTTTTCTTTACAGTTGTGTAGTGCCTGATTGCACAAGTGAGCCTTTATGTAGTTAGCTAGTACCCTGTTGACAGCAGTTATAATTTTGCACCAATGTGCGATACTTATTATATGTCCTCTCGTACATGGTTCAGGTTTGTAGGTTATATGTCAAGACAGAACAATTTGGCTAAAGAAAGCACTGTCCAATTTTAACAGATGATATAAAATTGCAGTTCATGGAAGTTCTGGTCTGTATTTTTGTTGAGAATATGGAAGCTCCCGTGTTTTCTGGCTTTCTGTGGTGCTAGCTGTCTATAAGCTGAAAATAATGTCATCTGGGTTTTATTTTGAGTTATACTGAATGTATTAACATGTATGTTAGAACTCTTGTTTATTGGATTATTTGAACTATCTACCCCTTTTTGGAGCATTAACCAGGGGTTAATTAACCTTAGGTCTGTCCACTGCTTCCTCCTTTCTTGGTTGTACGTTTTGCTGTCTGATAAGAGAAGTTTTCTTTTTAGCTATGTGATCCAGTATGTGTCTTTGAAATTGTCTCTTTGCTTTATCTTTGCTTTCTCCTCCTTATTTCCAGAGTGTTTGCTTTTCTAGTGTGCCATCTCTCTCTAAGCTCACTCCTTTTCCTGCCCTTTGCATGCTGCCTCTTGAGCACAGTACCATCCACGCAGTGGGCTCTCAGGAAACATTGCTCGGTGCTTAGTTCGCTTTTGTTTTGTTCCCATGCTACCAGACACCACGTTCATCTCTGAAGGGCAAGGCGGTTCTGACGGGCTGGAAACAGCCAGGCTCTTCTGCTGCTATGCTGCGTCGCTATGATCTGCACAATCGCTAGGCAGTGAAATTTCAACTTGGACATACTTTTACAAGACTTCAGTTTTCTTAACCCTTAGAAAGACTATTTTTGTAAGTGAGCTTTGTTAGAGCAGGAGTGCTGCAGGCGCCCACTGTTGTGCATCCGAATGATTATCAGACACAGTGGCCAGCAGCCTTTCCAAACTTTTAATGCAATATTGTCCTTCAGTTACAATTGAGTGCAAACACACCACGTCTGATTTTAATCCTCCAGAATTCTTTTTATTAACTATGACCAAATAGAACATCTGTTTAAATTCCATAATGTTGGCTTCATGGGAAAAGAAAGGGAAATCCCTATTTGTCCTTGGATTTTGTCCATTGCTTTCTCAGTCAGCAAGCGTGTACTAAGACATTCTTATTAGAGGGAATGTTAAACAAATGAAAAAGGAAATTTCCCCTTTAATCACAGAGCTTTATAAGATGAGTCACTTAATTGCATTTGCATTATTGTAACTACTGTAGAGATCTGTGAAGAATGTAGGACAGTTCATTCAGTTAATCCTTTAGTGCAAGATTTGACGTCACTGTCCTTGAGTGTGGACCTTAGCCTATAATTTTTATCTTTTCATCACAAACAGTTTTAAGCAGAAAAATTTGGTAAGAAGAATTTAATGTAGAAAAAAATAACTTGAGCCCTTTACTGTATGTGTGATTAAGTTTTGTTTACAGAGGCAGCTCTAGCTACTTTTCTTAATCTTTGGATTAATTTTGTTTTTACTGTAAAGTTTCAAAAATTTCTTGGCCTGCCAGATTCTTAGCTGATAAAGACCTGGCAGCTTGAGTTCGATCCCTAGGACCTGACCCGCATGGTGGAAGGAGAGAACGAACTCCCATAAGCTGTCCTCTGACCTCCAGACATGCGCTGTGGCACTCAGATGTACACACAGACATATAGGCACAAGAAATAAAGTGCAATAAAAAGAATTATGGAATCTTCACATACTTCTATAGCTTATTTCATAGTTTTCCACCAACCAACTCTTCTACATATCTATCCAATGGAGTCAGTTTTTATATTCTTATGTCTTCTACAAGTACCTTTATCTTAATTTTTATTATTTCTAGTTAAAGTTGCTCCTGTGTATGTATATATATGTGCGTATATGTATATATATGTACATATACATATATATATATATACATACATAATACACATACCACGTATGTAAGTTCTATTACTGTGTAATTTTACTGGTTGGAAAAACTCCATATATATGTGATATATATATATATATATACACATACATATATATATGTGATATATATATATATATATATACACATACATATATATATATAAATGAATGATATGTCTCCCACCGGAGCAACCTGTAGAAACAACATATATGAACAGATGTATATATGTGTATGTGTATATATATACATATGCACATACATATATGAACAAACTGTTTTCTAAAATTACATTCAAAAATAGTAAACAAGCCATTGTTTCATGAAGAAGATCCTTCATCATATACGTGTGGTCGTTGAACACCATAGGCTGAAAATCTTGTCCTATTACTGTGTAATTTTACTGTCGGAAAAACTTCATCTTGTAAGAAGGATTAAGAGAGAAACTATGTTTATGCATTATGAAAATTAAATTTGAAATAAAATACAGAAATTTTATAAGCAATTCAAGACTGAAGGTTATTTGAAGGAACTTGAAGATTTGTATCTGTGAGGCTTGACAGTCTGGCCTAGACTAGCATGAGCTCATATAAGTTACAGTTTGAAATGGATTATGATCATGTACTTAATGTATTTTTAAATCTTTAATCTATAAAATATTAGTCTTTTTTTCAGATCAGTGAACTGAAGCTTGTGAGATTCAATAGAGCTAGCAAGTGGTGGAACTGGAATTTAAGGTTGTGTATGGGAACCGCCACAGTATGCCTTTCGAGTCACAGGATGCTTCTTGCTCTTGATCGCTCACAGATAAGCCCATTGATCGTGCATTTTCAGTAATCAGGACAGTGACTACAGGTGTGTAAGGCTTGGATCAAGGCCTAGGAAGTAGAATATGAATCAGTGACCTGTGTGTGCGTCTGTGCTCTTGTGAGTGTGTGGGAGGATGTGTGTTTTTAAGTGTGGGCATGCAGGGGCACATGCTCATGCCTGCACACAGAGGCCAGAGGAAGACACTAAGTCTTCTATCCCTCTCTGCCCTACCGTACTCTTGGGGCAGTGTCTGTCGCTAGGCTGGCAGCCAACAAGCCCCACTTATTCTCCTGTCTGTCTCCTGTGCCACTGGGGTTAGAGGCAAGCCTGTGGCTGTGCCCTGATTTTTTTTTTTTATTTGTGTTGAGTGCTGGGGACCCAGGAGCCGTCCATAGAGCACAATTTTTGAATTGTAAAGACTTCTAAAAGATAAAAATTAGACACTAATGCTTGGCTCAGCATCTTCTCTCCTATAATCTTCATTAGATTTCTTGGATGCTGTACTGGCTAGTTTTGTGTGTCCACTTGACACAGGCTGGAGTTATCACAGAGAAGTGAGCTTCAGTTGGG